>CM055121.1:881851535-882086535 GCA_029206835.1 Rana muscosa
TTTCTCCTCCAGCATAGCTTCTTCCTCTCTGACTACTCGGATCAAGTCAGGGTACTCCAGGCTCTTCCCATCCTGTCTTGTACGTAACGCCAGTGCGATGGGATCCAGTGGTTAAGATCCTCTCATCACCTGTTGGACCCGGGCCTCATCCACCCTCTTCGGGTCAATCCCTTTCTTTAAGATCACCTTGTGCAGTATTTTATCTAGGCGCGTCATGAACTCTGATAGCTTCTCCCCTGCCTTTTGATAACAATGCTCCAGTTGGTAGGTGAGTTCAGTGATCTTCTCTGTTCCACCAAACACATTCTGCAGAATGTCTAGATAGTCCTGCGCAGTACAGTCTGTTTTGCTCATCTTGAGGTTGCGTACGGCCTCTAAAGCAGGCCCCTTCAAGCTCTCAGCAATTCTCTGCTTCTTCCTGTGGTCTGGGACTTCCCACTCCTCCAGAGCCTGAGTTGCACCGTCTAACCACTCCTCAAATCCTTCTTCGCCTGAAGGTACAGGTTTCCTTCCTGAAAACATTCTGAGTTTTCGGTATCCTGCTATTTGATAATCCGCCGGGTCTTTCTTGCATTGCGCTATGATTTCCCCTAGAACCGCGCATAATTCTGTGCTGAGGGTGCCCTGTGGCGACCCGGGACTCTCTTCTTTCTTTACATCTTTTAGGTTGGGTGGGACACGTATTAACTTATAAGTTTGTTTACCCACCGTCTCTATGCTTGGCTTCTTGAAGTCTTCTGGGACTCCATCCTTCCATTTAACCAGTACATGTCAAAGGAGGTTCTGATCTTACATCCACTATCCATGCTTTCTGTTGTGGGGACAGGGACATCACTAACTGTTTCACTGCATCTTCTTGCCAGATCCCTGGGAGTTCTATAATCACTGCCCCATTTTCATCTGTGTTGGTTGCTGCGCACCACTTCACTATTTCTAGTGAGTCCATGCTGGTACTTTTTGGCTGCTATTTGCTGCAACAGGATCCCGGACTCACGAGCCCCCACGTGTAGCGCTACCCCCAATTAAGACAGCCGCTGATTTGATTTCGGGCCCTGTACACAATACCGCCAACCCCCGGCAATCTTACTCGACCCACTCTGGCACAGTCAGTATAGGGTTAAACTCCTATCACTTTCAGGTGTATTATACTTAATAATCTCTAAACAGTCAGACAACACACTGAGGCAAGAACATAAAATATATATATCAGCTTTACTGGTAATGAAGGATTCAAGGTATAACATGCAACATATACATAGGCCTGCAGAGCCCTGCATCAATCAATGTACTAGGTGCAGCACAGTAATATGGCGCCGCGCAGTGTCCACCACGCGGTGCTATTATAGCGTGTGCTCGCCTATGGCGTAGTAACACAAACTTTCTAAACTCCCCACCTAAGTCAGGCCTGACATGGAATGGAACAAAGGCCTCGTACACACAACCGTTTTTCTCGTCCAAAACAGTCAAGAAAATTGCCGCGAGAGTTTTTTTGTCTAGAAAAACGTTCGTGTGCATGGTTTTACGACGAGAAAATTGCCGAGAATCTCGACGAGAAAATAGAGAACCTGCTCTCTATTTTCTTGTCAGGATTCCAGATTTCCTCGTCGTGTTTCTCGTCGGCCTGTTTTGTGACGAGAAAATGGTTCGTGTGTATGCTTTTACGACTCTTCCAAAAGCGCGCATGCTCACAAGCAACTATGAGACGGGAGCGCATCTTCTGGTAAAACAAGCCTTCGTAATGGAGAGAGCATATTCGTCACGCTCAAAAATATTTCATCGTTTAAATGTTCTGCATTGAAATCTTCGTTAGAATGTTACATTAATCAAAACGAGTGACCTTCTTTTGCTGCTGATATTCACACAGAGTTATGCCTTATTTTTAACCTTTTTCATGCTGCTCTTTATAAGATTTATGTGTATTATATCGTGCAAGTTTTTAGGAATAATTTAAATGGTTAGATTTTTCAAAATGATGTTAATTATAATTTCACAATGTTTTGATAGTGATCTCCCATTTAATTTTGGAATCTATATTAGTTAAATTTCCCACCATGTTTTTGTGCTAATCAGATTTAGTTATTCTTTTGGGGGGGTGATATCTGTCCCTTTTATTGTCAGTCAAATGTATCTGCTTACTCCAAAGCTTGATTTTGTTTATTTAAAAATACACATAGTCAAGTATGAACTTAAACAAAAATCACATTTATTCATGTTTATAAATTAAATAAAGAGAAGGCAGCGCTGGATAAGCTGCTGCCATTTGTGCATCCCAGGGACCCCAGAGCACACAGCAACCCTGTGTGGACACTAAAATTGGGAGCTTGAGAAGGCCAACATTTCTGAACACAATCTGATGCTGGCCTCCCAGAGGTCAGGAACAGCAGCAGGTGATATATATGTCCCAAGTGTGTGGTACTACAACAGGCTGCCTTCTGTCCGACCACAATGAAGCAAGGCCATCACTTCCTCTTCTTCCTGGCAACCTTCCCTGCAGCCTTTCCTGAAGCCTTCCCTGCAGCCTTCCTTCTTCGTTTGGCTGGAGGCTGGCCCACTGGAGGGGTACTCCTTTTCAGGAGGAGGAGGTGGAGGTGTAGCAGAAGGGGGTGGGGCAGAAGAAGAAGGTGGAGGTGTAGCAGAAGGGGGTGGGGCAGAAGAAGAAGGTGGAGGTGTAGCAGAAGGGGGTGGGGCAGAAGGTGGAGGTGTAGCAGAAGGGGGTGGGGCAGAAGAAGAAGGTGGAGGTGTAGCAGAAGGGGGTGGGGCAGAAGGTGGAGGTGTAGCAGAAGGGGGTGGGGCAGAAGGTGGAGGTGTAGCAGAAGGGGGTGGGGCAGAAGGTGGAGGTGTAGCAGAAGGGGGTGGGGCAGAAGGTGGAGGTGTAGCAGAAGGGGGTGGGGCAGAAGGTGGAGGTGTAGCAGAAGGGGGTGGGGCAGAAGAAGAAGGTGGAGGTGTAGCAGAAGGGGGTGGGGCAGAAGAAGAAGGTGGAGGTGGAGGTTGAGGTTGGGTCAGTTGGGCCACCTCACATATGGCGGTATTGGGGGTAATTTTCTCCATCACCCCCTTGTTGAGCAAGGTGATGAGCAGGGGCTCGCATAGGAGGCGTTGCTCCATGCTCATCACCTTGAACTTAGTCTCCACTAGGCCGGCAATGGCCTCTTCAGGGGATGTGGGCTCCTTGAGGGTGGCATGGGCCTCTTTAATAAGGGCCATTGCTGCCTCACTGGTGGTCCTGTCCCTCCTGCCTCTTTTGTGAAGCCGGATGGGAGGCACCTGGGATCTGGTGCTTCTCCTTTGCCCTGCCACCTCCTGTCTGCCACTGGGCCCTGCCACCTCCTGTCTGCCACTGGGCCCTGCCACCTCCTGGCTGGCACTGGGCCCTGCCACCTCCTGGCTGCCACTGGGCCCTTCCTCCTCCTGCCTGACAGTTTCCAGACCCTCCTCCTGGCTGATTTCATCCTGTGTATGAAAAAGGAACATAGTTTAATATGTTGGTTTAATCTTTGCATCAAACTTTGTAATCCTGATTGAAGCAATTAGAATGTAAATGCATAAATCCTTGCTTTAAATTTACCACTACATCAGATTGACTATTTAGCACCCAATTAAGTGCAGAATAATGTCTGCAGATCTTGATTTCACTTGTGGAATCCAAAATAATGTATGTTTCTCATCCTGACATATTTGTCAAACATTAATTTTATCCCAATACATTTTCAGTTAATACTATACCTGGCTCCAGATGGCCAAATCAGGATCATCCAGGATGGCTGCCTCCTCTTGCTCCAGAGAAGGCTCAGGTTGGCTGCAGGGAAGTCTGGGAGGAAGAGTGGAGAGTGATGGCCTTGTGTCAATGTGGTCATCCAGGAAGGACATCCTGCTGTAGTACCACAAAATCGGGACATACACATCATCTGCTGCTGCTCCTGACCTCTGAGAAGCCAGCACCTTAGAGCGTTCAGTCCTGTAGGTACCTCTCAAGCTCCCAATTTTAGTGTCCACTTGTTTTGCTGTGGCTGTGGGCACCTTGGTATGCACAAATGGGAGCAGCTTCTCCAGTGCTGCTTTTCTCACCCCTTTTTTTTTATGAATGGGGTTTTTCGTCTCCCACAGAGCCGGCAGCTCCCTTACCCGGTCAATAAATTCCGCCAGGAACTGTTTGTCGCTAATAAAGACATTCATATTGTATCTGCAAGTTAAATAAATTATATTTAACTAATGTGAGGCAAACAGTCTAACCTCCTTAACATCCTAGTCACCATATATATCCTCCAACAATCTCAAGACAGTATAGGCCAACAATTTTTACAAGTCACAAAATCACATACCTTCGTTCGCACGTCCGTCACTTGAACTCCTCTCTCCGCACACCGAACGTACTATAGTCACATGTGTGTTTGCTATATACACACCACGCATGCGTCAAAATTCGAACACGTCGCTCCGCACACGTCGCCCGCCCATGACGTTCTAACTAACATCTTTTCCCCGCCCCTTCTCTTTCGGCGCGCAGACAGATATGGCGGAGTTACAGCAGGTGTCTGATAATTCCGCAACTAACGAGGAGACAAGCCCGGAGACCGAGGACACGTCACGATCAAGGAGGAGATTCAAGGCATCGAATATGTCTTTGGCGGAGATGGCGGAGATGGTGGACATCTTGCTCAAGGCTGATTATGATGCCAAGCATGGGCCGTATAGCAAACCAAATAGAAGGAAGGCCAAAATCCTCACTAAAGTTGTGAAGAGTCTGAGGGCGAAGTTTGGGGTGAAACGCTCAAATGAGCAGCTCAGAAAGAGGTGGTCAGACCTCAAACTGAGGGAGCCAGACCAGTTGAGGAGCATAAAGAGGATGCTCGCTAAAAGTAAGTAAAATGTAGACTTTTCTGCTATTAATCTTTTTATAAACTGACATGTTTTTTTTTTTTTCTCATATTGGACTCCCTTCCAAAATGTAATATTTTGAACTTGGTTGGGCACAGTAATCGTTCGTTACGTTACCGACACTTCGTTCGGCCACTATCCGCGGTTTTGGCTTATTTTAGAGCCACAAAAGTAATTAGACATCTGCCATTTTTGATCAAATATTGTTGATAATTTTTTAGTCTAGATGATGTGTTTGTAAAGAGAATGAAATGCAAACTTTTATCAGTGTAAAGGAGAGGACACTCAGCAGCTGCTTCCACATCTGTACTTTGGAGCACTATAGTGTGGGCCACCAGACTCGCCTTTTTTGGGTGTCCCACACAGGTGCATCAGAGAATTTTTGTGGTGCCTCCATGTCAAAAAAATTACATCCAAATGTGAATACTAAACATATTTGGGGTCATAAATAATGCATTCTTCTTTCAATTCCGCACAAACACACACTTGTACCCCACTTCCAAGCAATTTAGCCTGTTTTTATTTTAACAATGAGATTTACAGTGTGATAAATAGACCTTTGGTTTTATTCTCATAGGGGAGAGAAGACTGGGAGGAGGACACTCCAGGGAGCACATGCACCCCACAACTTCCAAGCAACCCCAAACTCCCAAAGACCCACAACCGAAAGATGTGCAGGAAGTTGAGGTGGAGGAAGGAGAAGTGCAGGAAGGAGAGGTGGATGACGTTGTGGATCTGGTCACCACAACAGGTCAGTATCTGTCACCACAGCTTCAGGTAAGAGAGGTAGGCCTGCAGAGTTATAATACATTTTTTTTTTGGTTTTTAGGGGATGTAAATGTTGTGAAGGATAGTACACGGTTCTCTGCTGACAGTGCCCTCCGCCTCATCCAGCAAGTGATGGAATGTAGCACGGAACTGGACCTAATTAAACAAAGAATCCATGTGATGGAACAAACATTTAAAGACATTCTCGATGTTTTGGGGAGAATTCAATAAGCCATCCAAACACATTTGTTTTTACATGTTTGTTTTTGTAATTTTTTGAATTTTTTTGACTATCAAACCAGCCAAAAATTGAATATGCACACAGTGTGTCAACATGTGCTATCTGCCATCAGGGGATATCCATGTACGTCTTTTGTGGGTGCAACCCCTTCCTCGTATCAAAAGTCGGTGAACTGAGGAAGGGGATGCACCCCCAAAACACATCCATTGATCACCCCTGATGGCAGATAGCACATGTTGACAATAGGGATCAGGATTGTAAACTTCCTAGATGAAAAAAAAAACCAAATGTGTGCATATTCAATTTTTGGCTGGCCAAGGGGTGGCAGGACCCCATATTAGGACGGGCACATAGAGACATAGTTTGTGTAAGTGAATGTCTCCGATTGCTCAGAGGTATCCAATGTTGTAATTTTTGAAATGCAACTGTTATTTTTGTATTTTCATAAGCAAAAAATTGCCGGGTTGGGGCCAGGCCAACCCAAAAGTAAAAAAAAAAAAAAAAAATGAAGAGAATGTGCACAGAGTAAAATATTTGACCACAAACAACGTGTAGCTTCTTTTTATAATACCCTCTAAGCTTATTTGGTTCTTTTGTAAGGTTACATAGTGAAATGGTTGTTATTTACTAAAGTAAAATACACTTGCCACTACAAATGCACAAAGACAAACTAGGAGACAGGAAAGAACAAATAATTAAAGGTTTAAACAAGCTTTTTATTGGGATACTTAGACATAGGCTGGCATAGGAATTGCCCCCCTACCTGTGAAATACTCCATGTATTTGTCCCGAACCTCACGGGCATTTTGGGGGGGCAAGCCAAGACGGGCAGATTCCAGGCCCGGAAGGGGATTTGCAGGGGAAAGTCCAGCCTCTGGCAAAACTGAGGCCATATATGAATTAGATTTGCGGCAAAGAAAATTGTGTAGCACACAGCAGCATAACACTACATAGTTTATTTTGTAGTCCGCCAAGTGGATGGAAGTCATAAAAAGGCGGAACCGGCTGGCCATTATGCCGAAGGCATTTTCAACTACTCTTCGGCCCCTGGCCAGCCGGTAATTGAACACCCTCTTCTCTGGGGTCAGGGTCCTCTGTGGAAATGGCCTCATAAGATGCCGTCCGAGTCCGAAGGCTTCATCAGCCAAAAAAACAAAGGGGAGTCCTTCAATATTCCCTGCATCCGGTGGCAATGCAAGGTCGTCACTCTGGAGACGGAGGGCAAACTCCGTCTGGATAAAGGATCCCCCATCGGACATCCGGCCATTCTTCCCTACATCAACATAGAGGAATTCATACCGTGCTGACACCACCGCCATCAGCACAATGCTATGAAACCCCTTGTAGTTGTAGTAGTAGGACCCAGAACGGGGTGGCGGCACGATGCGGACGTGCTTCCCGTCTATGGCACCACCGCAGTTGGGGAAGTCCCACCGCGTGGCAAACTCCGATGCCACAGTCTGCCATTCCTGTGGCGTGGAAGGAAGCTGTGGAGTGAAACAAGATGAAATAATATTAGAAAAACAAAGTCATACATTACAAGGAAATTCTATCCCAAAAAATTAGAGGCCAACATCAATCAAATTATACGTTTATTAAGGTGTTTAAAAAAAGTATAATGGAAGGCTCATTTATCATATTCATCACCCCCTCTGATGGGCCATTACTAAATTATTTTGGGGGGGGGAGATGTGTTTGGCCACAGGATAGCATTGCAGTGGCGGTGCGTCCAGAGTGGGCGCTGGAGCACTGCCCCCTCTCTCCTGTGCCCATCACTCAGAACAATACATAGGTTCATGCGTTGCATGAACCTATGTATTGTCTATGCCGCACACTATTCAGGTGGATGGCCTCTTGTAAAGCGACCGACATATGAATCATTGCGGCATTTAGGGGGTTAAAATTGCATAGCAGAAACAGGTAGTAAAATAGTCTTGCACATTACAACCTGAGGGATGTAATTGGCTTCCTAAAAGAAAAATCGGGGACGCAGGGGGGGGGGGCATTCCTTGGGTAAACACTGACAGGCTGCTCTGCCAATCATGTTCACCAAGTCTGTTTAATGGTAACATGATTGGCTGATGCAACATGAAGGGAAGGAGAAGACATCAAGGACAGAAGAAGGATGGCGCTGACCACAAGAAGGTAAGTGCAGGGCTGGGGGTAAACTGGCTGCATTAGAGGGGACTAAATGGCTGCATTTAAGGGAACAAAATGGCTGCATTGGAGGGGACAACTGGGGGCGTTTAATAGGCACCAGAGCAAAAAAGGAGGAAGTTTATTTCCTAAATTGGGGTTTGAACCCCCAAACATTTGGAGCAACAGGCGCCCCTACTGGAAAAGTTAGTGAAGGGAAATATTTATGGAGGAGAAAAAAGGGGCAATCTAAAGCTTCCAACATGCATGGGGACAAAGGGGACATTCTCAGCATATTACAATCATGGTAATTAGGGAAGGATGAAAGAAATACAATACATTAGCATACATGTAATACATAAAATGTGATGTTAAGGGAGCAAACTTACCCTAATATAGTCCTCCTGCAGGACTTGGATGATGGCAGAACAGGTGTCTGGGATTATGAGGCCCAGAGCCTGGGGGGAGATGCCTGTGGTGAACTTCAAGTCCTGAAGACTTCTCCCTGTCGCCAGGTAACGTAACGTGGCGATGAGCCTCTGCTCAGCACTGATGGCTTCCCGCATAACGGTGTCCTTCCTGGTAATATAGGGGGACACCAAAGCCAACAGTTCCTGAAAAACGGGGTCAGACATCCGCAGAAAATTCCTGTAGTCCTCAGGATTATTCTCGACGATCTCCCGCAGCAGAGGCATGTGGCAGAATTGGTCCCGCTGGAGCAACCAATTCTTGGTCCATGAACTCCTCCTCACACCATTCATGGACTGGTCTTGGTCCAAAACAAGCAGACCAACACCAAGCGCACGCACAGCACGAACTCGACGACGATAACGTCCAGG
Source organism: Rana muscosa (assembly GCA_029206835.1). Lineage (NCBI taxonomy): Eukaryota > Metazoa > Chordata > Amphibia > Anura > Ranidae > Rana > Rana muscosa. The sequence goes on from CM055121.1 coordinate 881,860,395, forward strand.
CGACATGGCTAGGAAACGGTCGTCTTATCAGAACATACAGAACAGAACGCACTTTAGAACAGCAAGGCCTATGAATAACGAACTGAAAATCAGAAACGAACAGGCAAGAACGCACTGTAAAACAGATACGACCTGCCTAGACGCCCTGAAAGTCAAGATACGAACCCACAAGCACAAACTGAACGGCAGAAAACGATCTGAAAAGTACGAAGACTGAAAAGCGCGAATCGTCTCTTCCCAAACTTTTACTTCACACGCGGTAACACGAGATCAGCAAAAGCAGCCCAAGGGGTGGCGCCAAGAAAAAAGATCTTCCCCTTTATAGTGCCGTCGTACGTGCTGGACGTGAGCGCGGAGAACAACGAGGAAATTGGGAAATGTCAGTGTGTACGCATAGAAAGCTTGACGAGAAAATCGACAAGCTTAACAAGAATCTCGTCGAAAAAAACGACGTGTTTTTTACGACGAGAAACTCGGTCGTGTGTACGAGGGCTTAGTCTCTTTCCCCTAAGAGATGAAGGTTTCTTCACCGGCCAGCTTTCGTTGGTGCACTTAAAGAAATAACCATTTGTAATCCACATTGGGTGTTAACTTGAAATAACCGGGCAAAACGGGGGGGGGGGGTAGATTCTTCAACTCTGTCCCGCTACCGGACCCCCCAAGAAACACTGGTGAGCGAACAGCGGGCCTAGGCAGTCTACAGGCCTGAATACAACTCAGTCTATTGATATGGGCAGGTGCCCGCTCACCACTCCAGGCGCGATCCCAGCCTGGGACTTCCACCTCCTGTGTGTCGCACACAGCGTCTGCTCCGATCGAGTCCTCGATCCAACTCACGTCCTATCACGACGGGTCAGGATCCACCCAGGCTCCGCAGTATGGTGGAAGGCTCTTCGGACTTCAAGCAAGGCCTCAGGCTTCAGGCCTTGCTTCACAGCCGATCCGCATAGGATGACTTGTCAATTGACGCGCCGTGTCCCAAGAGAGCGAGCTCCGCCTCGCCTCCCACTTAAGTAACCCCTCCCATGAGTCTCTGCGGTGGAACCTCCGCCCTGGGGCCGAATGGGGTTCTGGGTAACATAGTCCTGGGGCCTTAGAAGAGACCCCGCTACATTATTTTTTTTTTAAATGGCTTTACTTCCTCTTTAAGCCATCCGGCAACACTGTAAGGTAGTTCAGATATGGGTGAGTCCTCCAAATGAGTCACCAGGCCCTCCTGAGAGACCAGGCTTCACCCTGGCTCTCTCCAGCAAGAGTCATCCCCTGAATCTTCTCAGCCTGGCTGGGCTTCTTCCACACAGGCAAGACAGCCTAAGGACCACCTCAGGATTAGTAGGCCCCAGACAGGCTTCTGGGCCTACTTGCAAAACTTGCAGCAGCACATCCTAAAGCCAGGAGGGCCCAGAGGTAATGAAAAACCCAGAGCACATGGCTCTGCCCAAAAATACCCCTTCCCAGAATGCACAGTGGCCAGGAACCTCCTAATGGGCTGTTCTGGAAAAAGAATATTCATTACAGCTCAACCTAGTTGTAATTCTCATACTGGCCTGTGATACCAGTGACACCTACTGGCAACAGTGAGAAATGCACAACCCAGTCAAGTTTAGAACAGAACCAATAAACTATACAATCAAATCTGAGCTGTTTACAGCTCAGCCAAAACTAGATTTACACTATAGCCCCAATTTTAGGAACAGGGGGCTACACTTATATTAGGTGACTGATCAAATCAATCACCTTCCATGTGAACACAGACAGGGATAAGCAACAGCCAACACCCGGGTGCTGAAATGAAGAACAGGGGCACTACGAGATCATGACAACAACGCATTGCATTACTTCAACTCATTTAGTTGTAAAATGATTTTTTTTTTTTTTTTTACTGTGGAACACAACAATTGATTCATTGTGGGGAACTGACACACACATGCATTCTGTAAATGCATGTGGGTGCCATTAAAATTAACATCACAATATGCTTGAAGAAGAAGGGGGGCAATGGGTATACTCAATACCCTGGGATTTTTTGAAAGAACGGTGCTTAATAGAGATAGACACAGAGATCAAATCTTAAAAAAGATTATAATTTATTACATAACATAAAAAAAGATATACAAAAAAACATCCTTGTAGATATGTGGCTCAATATTCAAAAGATGCAATTCGCTGCTAAGTTACCACTCAACTAGTTTCGCTCTGAACGGAGCTTCCTCAGGAGTAATTGAAACAATAGCAGATTATACTGAAAGTACAAAATACATGTGATTAGCACATAGAATGGTTCAAAATTACATGCATAGGCAGTAGACATTAGTTAAACTTATTGACGGGTATCACCACATCAATGATCACAATATTTTTAAGGGAGAAATATTAAACAAGCATATTGAATCATGGCCCATACTGAGCGACATGCATACATAAACATACATATGCACTCACCAATTTGCAACAACGGGGAATCATAGGTAGAAAAAAGATTCTCTCAAAGCCACAGTTTTTTGGGAAAACTGCATTTTTCACAGGTTTACTCAACCGATTGACAGAATTCAATGACCCAACCAATAGTGTTTGCAACCATAGGGGAAAAGAGCAAGGTGGAATAACTACCTGTAACAACATAGAATATATATATACAGGTTTGCACATATATATACACCTAGGGGTTTATAGAAATCATTTAATGCATGAGGGAAAAAGCCTCTTACCTTGAAAAATTTTAATTTTAAGGTCAAAAAATCAAAATTGATATGCCAATGGGATATTGAAACTCATTGCAAAACCAATGTTGCTCAAAAAGAGAAGACAGGTTGGGCTGAAATATTCCAATAGGAAATGGAGAGGCTCAGATGGGTGAACTTCCCCCTAGGCGGCTGGAACAAAGTCAAAGACTCGCTGTCAGCTATAAACAGAAAAAATACATGATAAATATCGCCGGCCGCTGCGAGGACAAAAATCATCACAACGAGGGGAGAACTGTCCATGCAAAATCATACCTTGATGAATGTACACGGCGAGAGATCATCCGGCTGGTAAGGACACGTCCCACCCACCAAGTTGGCGAGAGAACCCGGCAGACTGTCGGCGGCTGAAGCCGCACTTCAAATACCCCTGCCGCGGCGGCGTCTGACCTCATCGCCGCGGTGCGGACATCTAATTGGTCGGTCAATGCATGACGTGCGCCGTCCCTTGATTGGACTAGCGCAAGCGTCATTGGAGCAGCACAGAACGCGACGCGTCACACGTCCAAAGGCGTGTGTGCTGGCCGCTTCCGTACTGCTGAGGTCAGCCGCGCCATCTTGGAAGTGGGAAAACAAAACCAAAATTACCGAAGTAAAGTGGGAAAGAATGGTGAAAATAAGGAGTGGAAAAAATAGGATTTTTATAACAGCTTACCTGTAAAATCCTTTTCTTGGAGTACATCACGGGACACAGAGCGACATAGTCATTACTAATGGGTTATATAGTTACCGTCAGGTGCTGGCACTGGCAACTTCCAAAACCGGAAGTACCCTCCCCTATATAAGCCCCTCCCATCCGGGAGCACCTCAGTTTTGTAGCAAAGCAATAAGTGTCCCCAAAAGAGGGGTGGGAGCTCTGTGTCCCGTGATGTACTCCAAGAAAAGGATTTTACAGGTAAGCTGTTATAAAAATCCTATTTTCTTTTTCGTACATCACGGGACACAGAGCGACATAGTCATTACTAATGGGATGTCCTAAAGCAATGCCAAATGAGGGGGGGGATACACCATATATAAGCTGAGCGCTATCAGACATGAGGATCTTTTGCGGCCTGCAACACACTGCGCCCAAAGGCGACATCCTCCTGACTTCTAACGTCCACCTGGTAGAACCTAGTAAACGTGTGAACTGAAGACCACGTTGCGGCCTTACAGATTTGAGCCAGGGAGGCCTGGTGATGCACTGCCCATGAAGTTCCAACTGCTCTCGTGGAGTGCGCTCTAACTTTGAACGGAGGCGGTCTCCTTCTCAAGCCATAAGCTTGCATAATGACCTGTCGAATCCACTTGGCTAAAGTAGATTTTGACGCTGCCTGACCCTTTCTGGGGCCTTCCGGCAGAATAAACAAAGTATCCGTTCTGCGAATCTGAGCAGTGGCTTTTAGATAAGCTTTAACTGCTCTTACTACATCCAAAGAATGCAATAACTTTTCCTCCACCGAAGTAGGTTTGGGGAAAAAAGAAGGAAGAACCACATCTTGGTTCAAATGAAACCTCGATACCACCTTAGGAAGAAAGGCTGGATGAGGACGTAACACTACTCTGTCCTTATGGATAACCAGATATGGCTCCCTACAGGACATAGCTGCTAATTCCGATACTCTTTTAGCCGAACAAATGGCTACTAGAAAAATCCATTTCCTGGTGAGAAGCACCAAGGAAATATGCTGTAATGGTTCAAATGGTTGTTTCTGTAGAACCGACAGAACCAAGTTTAGATCCCATGGACATATGGGAATATTAACCGAAGGACTAATACGCATCACTCCTTGTATAAAGGCTTTGACTAGTGAATGCGAAGCCAAGGGCCTTTGAAAAAATATTGACAAGGCCGAAATCTGACCCTTGATAGTACTCAAGGCAAGCTTCCTATCTACAGCCCATTGTAGGGAGTCCAGACTCCTACCTATTACGTACTTACGTGGATGCCATTTCTTGGCCTCACACCAGGCGATGTACGCCTTCCAGATTCTATAGTAGATCTGCCTGGATACCGGCTTCCTGGCATTGATCATGGTAGATACCACAGAATTAGAGAGCCCTCTCTTTTTTAGAATGTGGGCTTCAATAGCCAGGCCGTCAAACCTAGGGCTGGTAAGGAAGGGTGGTATATCGGTCCTTGCGAAAGCAGGTCCGGACGATGTGGGAAAGTCCCAGGACTCCCCACTGACATTTTACAATCTCCACGTACCACGCTCTTCGGGGCCACGCTGGAGCCACCAGAATCACTGGTTTCTTTTCTACCCTGATTCTGCGGAGTAATCGAGGTAACCATTGTGGCGGTGTGAATGCATATATCAGCTTGAACTGATCCCAAGGGAACACTAGGGCATCCGAGCCGCAAGCTAGGGGATCCCTTGTCCGAGAGACAAACCTGTCCCCCTTTGCGTTGAATCTGGATGCTAGAAGATCTACATCCGATGTTCCCCACCGCTGACATATTGTCCAGAAAACCTCGGGGTGAAGGGACCCTTCCTCTGGGCCTAATTGCTGGCGACTTAGAAAGTCCGCCTTCCAATTCTCCACTCCTGGAATGAATACCGCAGATATGGCTGGGACATATTTTTCTGCCCATTTCAGGATGTAATTTACTTCCCTCTGGGCTGCACGACTCCTGGTGCCCCCCTGATGATTGATATATGCCACTGCTGTGGCATTGTCTGATTGAATTCTGACAGGGGACCCTTGGAGTTTGGATGTCCATGCTACTAGGGCATACCGGGCTGCTCGTATCTCTAAGAGATTGATGGGCAGGGCCTTTTCTGCATCCGACCATCTGCCCTGGAGAGACTATTGCTCCAATACTGCTCCCCAGCCTATAAGGCTGGCATCTGTAGTGACCACCTTCCAAGAAATCGGACTGAAGGATTTCCTTTTTTCCAGATTCTGGGGAACCAACCACCAACGGAGGCTCTTGCGAACGGAAGGGGACAAGGACATTGTAAGTCTAGGGCCTGAACTTTTTTGTTCCAGGCTGACAGTATGGCCCCTTGCAAATTCCTTGAATGGAATTGACCGTAGGGTACTGCTTCGAATGATGCCACCATTTTTCCCAGCAGCCTCATATACAGGCGTATGGACGGCTGTCTTTTTTGTACCCACTAAGTGGATCAAATCTTTCAAAGACAACACCTTTCCTCGAGGCAAGAATATTTTTCTCTGGCCTGAATCCAACCTTAGCCCCAAGTATTCCAGACTTTTGACTGGTTTTTAGGGCTGACTTGTCTCGGTTGATAATCCAACCGTGAGATTCCAGATACTTGATCGTCTTGTGAACGACCACGTCTAGTTTTTTCACTGAGTGGTCTATCAGCAACAAGTCATCCAGATATGCCATTATCATTACACCTTGTGTTCTTAGATTGGCCAATAAAGGGCCAGAATTTTTGTGAACACTCTTGGTGCTGTGGCCAAACCGAAGGGTAAGGCTCTGAACTGAAAATGGCGCCCTTCTACTGCAAAGCGTAGAAATTTTTGGTGGACTGGAAAGATGGGAATGTGCAAATAAGCATTTTTGATGTCGATCGTGGCTAACCAATCCTCCCCTTGTAGGGCAGTGGCCACCGATCGGATCGACTCCATCGGAAAGTCCTGATATACAGGAATTTGTATAGCCCTTTTTAGAATTAATATGGGCCTCCCGTCCACGTTTGCTTCGGGACTGTAAAGAGGTTTGAGTAAAACCCGAACCCTCATTCTTCCAGGGGAACCTCCATAATTACTCCTTGGAGCAATAGTTGTTCTAGTGCCAACAGGAGGGACTCTCTCTTCCGGGGATCCCTTGGCACGTTTGACCTCAAAATGGGAAGGAGGGGAGTCTTTTAACTCCAAACTGTATCCCAAACCTACTGCGGAGAGCACCTATCTGTCTTGATCGTGTCCCGCCAGGTCTCCTGCGAACAACTGGAGTCCTCCCCCCACCCGACTGAGTGGGGGCTTCAATGAATTTAACTTTGGGGGAGGTTTTGTACCTCCCCTGACCCAGGGTTTCTCATTACCCTGCTACTGTCCCTGTTTTTTACCCCCGGGATTTAACCGAGGAGGCCGTCGGAACTGTTACACAGCCGATGCCCCAGGGACTGGAGAAGCAGGCCTCTTAAAGAGGGACCTCTAACTCTGCTTTTAACCGGCAAGAGCGTATTTTTACCGCTGGAAATTTTCTGGATATATTTGTCCAGGTTTTCCCTGAATAAGCGTTCACCATGAAATGGGACGCTAACCAGCCATTCTTTACAGGGAGCTTCAGCAGACCAGTTTTTGAGCCATAGGAGCCTACGCATATGTACTATAGACAGCGTAAGGCGGGAGGTCTGATGGACTGAATCCTCTATGGCGTCAACCGCAAAGCCTAAGGCTCTAGGTAGATCAGCTAGGGCAAAGCCTGCTGATCTGTCAAGTCCCTCAAGACCTGTTTCAACTGATCCTTCACTGCTTAGCAGACCCCAATAGCTGCTACTGCTGGTTGTATCACCAAGCAGATTTTCATAAGGACTCCAATCTTTTATCTATTGGGTTCTTGAACATTTGGACATTATCCACTGGACATGTCAGTGATTTATACATACAAGAGATGGCTGCGTCCACTGTAGGGACCTTCCTTTTTTTTTTTTTTTTTTTTTTTTTTGATGAACTTATCCTCCATGGGATAGACCACCGAAAATCTCTTAGGGGAATAAATATTTTCTCAGGACGTTCCCAATCCTGGTAAATGAGCCCTTTCAGTAAAGGGTGAAGTGGAAAAGAACAAACAGTCTGGGGGCTTCTAGCGACCCCAACGAGGATACAGTAGTGGTTGATGGTTCCGCAAGGTGCATTTTTAAATGCTGATCGGACCATGTTAGTCAGAGACTGAACCCATAATCTTTCAGCTTGAGATGCTGAGAAAAGGTTCCCCCACTGTTGATTCCTCTATAACAGAATCAACCTTATCCTGATCCCCTTCAGGCAGGTCGATCCCTGTATGGGACTGTTGCTCTGCTAACAGGCACTCTGAAGGAGGAGACGGAGATCGGGCGTGCTTTCCCTGACAGGGAGGCAGCGATAAATTTTGACAATCTCTCTCTAATCCTCCCAGAGCTGAGGAAAAAACCTCCTCTGTTACATACACAGGAGCAGGTGACTGAGGACAGCCACAGTACCAAGTACCCCTGCGGGGTCTCTACGGTCACTTACCTCTGAACTTCAGGGGAGACTGGTGCAGCAGGAGTATGCCCAAGATCCTCAGAGCCCGATGAGACCCCCTTCGCTTCCTGGAAGATTCAGTTCCGGAGCTACTGGACGGCATATTCCTAAGCCTAAAGCTGAGGTATTCCAGCCGTAATACACCACTTTTACTGAGAATAGTCTAGCACAATTGCTGCTATATAACAGTTGGTGTCTACTAATGTGCCTTTCTAGGGGATGCCTGTATCAACCGCTTGCTGTATGCCTTTAAATGTTGCCAGCTCTGTCTCTGTACTTCATAGCCAGCTTACTGCAATAATGTGGCTTTTTAAAAACCTGCTGGGACGCCCGCACATGCGCAGAAGCGCTGCGGCGCGCACAGAGCGTCATCCCCCAGGCCCCGCCCCTTTTTCCGGCCACCTCTATATATAGAGGCGCGTGCACGCGCACGCGCGCGGCCACGTGCGCCTCGGCGCTAATTTTCAAACATGGAAACCAGGGACAGGAGCCAGGGCCCCCTTTGCCGCAGGCCGGGGGATAGACGAACACTGCAACATGGCAGAGGAAACAGTTTCCTGTAGGAGAACTCACCAGCTGCCTGGACTTTGTTCTCTGAGAAGAAACTAGTCCATATGACAAGAAAAACATTCCACAGCGGCCTCTAGTGGACAAACACAGGTACCGCAGTTTAATATACTAAACATATATAAAAAAACATTCCTTTTTTTTTTTTTTTTCTTGACCACCATTAAAAATTATTACATTTTTTTAGTAGTTACAGGCATGCACAGATATTAGCGGGAATACCGTTAGGTAACAGACAGAAAGACAAATTAGGCTTGGGGGTCCCCCAATGGAACCAAGTTCCTGGGGGCCCCCACTTACCTGTTCCCCGCCGCAGGACTTTGTTTGGTCCACAAAAGCCCAAACTTCACCTATCACGGCAGGCATTGTAATCAAACCTTCAGGGACCGGGTTCCCAAGGATTCCACTCCCCTGGACCTGTATAGCACCCTGCACAGAAAACATCTTGGTCGTGGGTATGACCAGAGCTCTGGATCCCAGGGTCCAGCTCTCCTAAGAGAAGCATTACAGGCAGAACCTTGCTCTTCTCTGCAAGGCCCGGGTACCGACCGTTTAGCTATGAAGCTTTTTTGGTCGGATCCGGAATAGCTTACTGAGGCCCAAAAGAACCTGTACGCAAGCTCAGTGAAAAACACATGTTTCTTCTTGGCCAACACCTTAGACACTGGCAAAAAACTGAGGTGCTCCCGGATGGGAGGGGCTTATATAGGGGAGGGTACTTCCGGTTTTGGAAGTTGCCAGTGCCAGCACCTGACGGTAACTATATAACCCATTAGTAATGACTATGTCGCTCTGTGTCCCGTGATGTACGAAAAAGAAAGTAGATGGAAAACAAGGCTGACTGGGGCATTGATCAGCCATTAAAGGGGCCACCTGTTAGACACTCGATTGGCATAACGAGTCAAGTCAACATGGGGGCCCCCCGGGCGTCCGTATGGTTGCACTAAGGTGGGTCACAGAATAAACCTGGCAATCAAAGAGTGCCCCGTGGAGTCTTCTCGGCTGATATAAATAAAAAAAGGAAATATGAATATATGTATGTCTGGTAAACATATTGAATCGTAATCCAATTGCCATTCCTCAAAATAAAGTGAAATCAAAACAGAATCAGAATGATATTTATATTATTCAAAACATTGTATAGTTTTTACAATGCTAAGAGATAGATGCAAATCTAGGTGAGATTGGAGAAGTGCAGGATGGGTCATGAAAAACATAATATTTATATAATATTTAGAAAACATATTCACTGTGGCGTCACAGAACCTGTGACAACTATTTTGAAAATAAACATACAACGTTCACATTCAACGTTGATACAGCATATTGAATTGTATGTTATAGTATCCAATGTGAATAAATAAAGAAATATGCATTAATATCTAAAAACTGCAAGGTGAAATAAGACAAAGAAGGAAAAAAGGAAGGATAAGGATATGATACGAGAAGGAAAGACAATGAGTCAGTATATAAGGAGTATTGGCTTCAACAGAGCCCTATAAAAAAGGCTTGAAGCTAAAGGCATCATTTAAGCCCGGATGCCTAAGGGCCGACAGTCTATGGATCCACCTAGCCTCTTTTTGGAGCAGAATCTTCTCAAAATTACCCCCTCTATCTCCTGGGGGAATATGTTCTAATGCAGAAAAGTGCATTACTGCACTGTCAAATTGGTGAAACAAACCTATATGCCTGCTTATTGGTGTTTCCATTTTTTTCTTTTTAATTAGAGAAACATGATCTCGGATACGGTGGAAAAATGGCCTTTTGGTCTTTCCAACATAAAAGGCATCACATTGGCATTGCATAAGATATACTATGCCAATGGAATTGCAGGTGACAGAGAACATAGGTCTGTGTATATGTCCATCAGGGAGAGTGACAGTAGACGAGGAATGCAAAAATCTGCAATATTTGCATTTGTGACAAGGCCTCGTGCCCCTAAAGGGGATGGCACTAGGTGATGATGAAGAAAAATGACTATGAACCAGAGTGTCTCGTAGGGATCGAGCTCTCCTATAGGTAATCTCTGGGTAAGGTTTAATAAATTTAGAGATTTGATCATCACTGGTTAATAGGTACCAATATTTATGTAAAATATGGCGCACTTGTCGATGTTGGTTTGAATATTTAGTTATTAAACGTATACCTGGGTCAGACTTGGCTTTCTTCGGACCATGCAAAAGAGCAATTCTGTCTTGTTTCTTAGTTCTGGCATACGCTTTTTTAAGGCATTTATTACTGTAGCCTCGTTCTAAGAAACGGGCTCTAAGCAGTCTAGCCTCGTGTTCGAAATCTTTTTGACTGCTACAGTTCCGACGCAGTCTAAGATATTGCCCATAGGGCACACTGGAAATCAGAGATTTGGGATGGGCACTCCCCGCATGTAGCAGGGAGTTTCCAGCCGAAGTTTTGCGGAAGAGAGAAGTACTGATGGTGTCGTCAATATTTGCACTAATTTTAAGGTCCAAAAAAGTCAAATCAGTTTGACTTGTTTCAAAAGTGAACTTGAGATTAAATCTGTTGATCCTTAGGCAATCAAGGAAGGTGGTGAGGGCATCTCTGGGTCCAGTCCATATGAAAAAAATATCATCAATGAATCGTCACCATATTGGAATGAATTCCAAATGGTTTTGCAAATCCTCTCTGAAGAAGAGTTCTCTCTCCCACCCCCCCAGATACAGGTTAGCATAAGAGGGGGCACACTTGGTCCCCGTTGCCACCCCCTGTATCTGGAGGTAGTGGGAGTCTCCAAACAAAAAAATATTGTTTGATAAAATAAATTCCAAAAGATTCAAAATAAACATAATATAGGCCCGAGAGATGCCCCTATCCTCTGTGATGAAGCCCTCCACAGCTCGCACACCAAGATGGTGTGGTATGGATTTATAAAGGGCCTCAACATCGAGTGCCACCAACCATGATCCTTTAGGCAGAGAGATGCCATCCAAAGTCCTGAGAAGATCAGTTGTGTCTTGTTGTAAATATGATACCAGTCCTTCCACATGTGGTCTGAGGAAGTCATCGACCAATTGACTGGCAGTCAGGGTCAGGGAGCCATTGCCGGACACAATGGGATGTCCCGGAGGAGAGGACAGGCTCTTGTGAACCTTCAGTAGTGCGTAAAGAGTAGGGGTTCTAGGATTTATGACATTGAGAAACTCCCAGGTTTTTTTGGTAATTAATCCCTCATGATAGGCATTACCGATTAGATGTTCTCTTCCTCACTCATGGCACAGGTAAGCAATCCACTCATTTCTTGCTTCCCTAACCAGGCGGATTTTCGGTCGGCCCAAACAGTTCCATCACTGGCACCAGGCCAAAGGAAGCAGTCAAATACAGATCCACTGAATCCAAAACCACCGAAATTGAACTCGAGATAATAAATTTGTCATCATACGTTTTGACTCCAGACCAGATTTCAATTTTGAAACTGGGTCTTACTTTTTGCCCAACCCATCAAATTGATAAGTTTGAACTTATCAAAGATTTAAATTTATTTTCTAGGAAATTATTATTTCGAGTTCTTTATGACAAACCCAAAAATCTACCACAGACTACCACTCCGGCTAACCCTTTATGGCAGGAAATGAGTATTGAAGATATAAAAGCTCTCGAAGAACTTATGGAGCTATGGGAGGAAGGAAACATTGACCTCACTGACCTAGATGAGGCAATGGCTCTAGAGGGCCAGTGTGCAGCTGTCCCGTCCCCCTTAGCTCCGTCCTCCTCTAATCCTCCACTAACCAGATCTGTTCCGCGAGAATATAAGCCAAAGTCCAATTTATTCCCACTATTGCAGGGAAATCCGAATATTTGGGCTTTCACAAAACAGGTAACTCAGGAAATTGACCAGTCTAACTGGAAATCACAGGCTGAATCTAATCTTAGGTGATTCTCAACGTGAAGCACTGCGATCCCTACAGCTCAATAAAGAGATTATCATTAAGCCCTCCGACAAGGGGGGCAATCTGGTAGTCATGAATTGTCATGACTATGAGCAAATGGTCATGAATTTATTGACCAACAAGGATTGGTACCGCAAGGTGTCAAGTGCTCATCTTCATATAGTCACTGACGTTTCAAACATCTAATCGGTAATACCTATCATGAGGGATTAATTACCAAAAAAACCTGGGAGTTTCTCAGTGTCATAAATCCTAGAACCCCTACTCTTTACGCACTACCGAAGGTTCACAAGAGCCTGTCCTCTCCTCCGGGATGTCCCATTGTGTCTGGCAATAGCTCCCTGACGGAGACTGCCAGTCAATTGGTCGATGACTTCCTCAGACCACATGTGGAAGGACTGGTATCATATTTACAAGACACAACTGATCTTCTCAGGACTTTGGATGGCATCTCTCTGCCTAAAGGATCATGGTTGGTGGCACTCGATGTTGAGGCCCTTTATAACTCCATACCACACCATCTTGGTGTGCGAGCTGTGGAGGGCTTCATCACAGAGGATAGGGGCATCTCTCGGGCCTATATTATGTTTATTTTGAATCTTTTGGAATTTATTTTATCAAACAATATGTTTTTTGTTTGGAGACTCCCACTACCTCCAGATACAGGGGGTGGCAATGGGGACCAAGTGTGCCCCCTCTTATGCTAACCTGTATCTGGGGGGGTGGGAGAGAGAACTCTTTTTCAGAGAGGATTTGCAAAACCATTTGGAATTCATTCCAATATGGCGACGATTCTTTGATGATATTTTTTTCATATGGACTGGACCCAGAGATGCCCTCACCACCTTCCTTGATTGCCTAAGGATCAACAGATTTAATCTCAAGTTCACTTTTGAAACAAGTCAAACTGATTTGACCCTTTTGGACCTTAAAATTAGTGCAAATATTGACGGCACCATCAGTACTTCTCTCTTCCGCAAAACTTTGGCTGGAAACTCCCTGCTACATGCGGGGAGTGCCCATCCCAAATCTCTGTCCCTACGAGATACTCTGGTTCATAGTCATTTTTCTTCATCATCACCTAGTGCCATCCCCTTTAGGGGCACGAGGCCTTGTCACAAATGCAAATATTGCAGATTTTTGCATTCCTCGTCTACTGTCACTCTCCCTGATGGACATATACACAGACCTATGTTCTCTGTCACTTGCAATTCCATTGGCATAGTATATGTTATGCAATGCCAATGTGATGCCTTTTATGTTGGAAAGACCAAAAGGCCATTTTTCCACCGTATCCGAGATCATGTTTCTCTAATTAAAAAGAAAAAAATGGAAACACCAATAAGCAGGCATATAGGTTTGTTTCACCAATTTGACAGTGCAGTAATGCACTTTTCTGCATTAGAACATATTCCCCCAGGAGATAGAGGGGGTAATTTTGATAAGATTCTGCTCCAAAAAGAGGCTAGGTGGATCCATAGACTGTCGGCCCTTAGGCATCCGGGCTTAAATGATGCCTTTAGCTTCAAGCCTTTTTTATAGGGCTCTGTTGAAGCCAATACTCCTTATATACTGACTCATTGTCTTTCCTTCTCATATCATATCCTTATCCTTCCTTTTTTCCTTCTTTGTCTTATTTCACCTTGCAGTTTTTAGATATTAATGCATATTTCTTTATTTATTCACATTGGATACCATAACATACAATTCAATATGCTGTATCAACGTTGAATGTGAACGTTGTATGTTTATTTTCAAAATAGTTGTCACAGGTTCTGTGACGCCACAGTGAATATATGTTTTCTAAATATTATATAAATATTATGTTTTTCATGACCCATCCTGCGCTTCTCCAATCTCACCTAGATTTGCATCTATCTCTTAGCATTGTAAAAACTATACAATGTTTTGAATAATATAAATATCATTCTGATTCTGTTTTGATTTCACTTTATTTTGAGGAATGGCAATTGGATTACGATTCAATATGTTTACCAGACATACATATATTCATATTTCCTTTTTTTATTTATATCAGCCAAGAAGACTCCACGGGGCACTCTTTGATTGCCAGGTTTATTCTGTGACCCACCTTAGTGCAACCATACGGACGCCCGGGGGGCCCCCATGTTGACTTGACTCGTTATGCCAATCGAGTGTCTAACAGGTGGCCCCTTTAATGGCTGATCAATGCCCCAGTCAGCCTTGTTTTCCATCTACTTTTTCCACTCCTTATTTTCAACATTCTTTCCCACTTTACTTCGGTAATTTTGGTTTTGTTTTCCCACTTCCAAGATGGCGCGGCTGACCTCAGCAGTATGGAAGCGGCCAGCACACACGCCTTTGGACGTGTGACGCATCACGTTCTGTGCTGCTCCAATGACGCTTGCGCTAGTCCAATCAAGGGACGGCGCGCGTCATGCATTGAGCGACCAATTAGACGTCCGCACCGCGGCGATGAGGTCAGACGCCGCCGCGGCAGGGGTATTTGAAGTGCGGCTTCAGCCGCCGACAGTCTGCCGGGTTCTCTCGCCAACTTGGTGGGTGGGACGTGTCCTTACCAGCCGGATGATCTCTCGCCGTGTACATTCATCAAGGTATGATTTTGCATGGACAGTTCTCCCCTCGTTGTGATGATTTTTGTCCTCGCAGCGGCCGGCGATATTTATCATGTATTTTTTCTGTTTATAGCTGACAGCGAGTCTTTGACTTTGTTCCAGCCGCCTAGGGGGAAGTTCACCCATCTGAGCCTCTCCATTTCCTATTGGAATATTTCAGCCCAACCTGTCTTCTCTTTTTGAGCAACATTGGTTTTGCAATGAGTTTCAATATCCCATTGGCATATCAATTTTGATTTTTTGACCTTAAAATTAAAAAATTTCAAGGTAAGAGGCTTTTTCCCTCATGCATTAAATGATTTCTATAAACCCCTAGGTGTATATATATGTGCAAACCTGTATATATATATTCTATGTTGTTACAGGTAGTTATTCCACCTTGCTCTTTACCCCTATGGTTGCAAACACTATTGGTTGGGTCATTGAATTCTGTCAATCGGTTGAGTAAACCTGTGAAAAATGCAGTTTTCCCAAAAAACTGTGGCTTTGAGAGAATCTTATCTTTTTTCTACCTAAGATTCCCCGTTGTTGCAAATTGGTGAGTGCATATGTATGTTTATGTATGCATGTCGCTCAGTGTGGGCCATGATTCAATATGCTTGTTTAATATTTCTCCCTTAAAAATATTGTGATCATTGATGTGGTGATACCCGTCAATAAGTTTAACTAATGTCTACTGCCTATGCATGTAATTTTGAACCATTCTATGTGCTAATCACATGTATTTTGTACTTTCAGTATAATCTGCTATTGCAGGGATATGCAATTAGCGGACCTCCAGCTGTTGCCAAACTACAAGTCCCATGAAGCATAGCGAGATTCTGACAGCCACAAGCATGACACCCAGAGGCAGAGGCATGATGGGACTTGTAGTTTTGCAACAGCTAGAGGTCCGCTAATTGCATATCCCTGTGCTATTGTTTCAATTACTCCTGAGGAAGCTCCGTTCGGAGCGAAACTAGTTGAGTGGTAACTTAGCAGCGAATTGCATCTTTTGAATATTGAGCCACATATCTACAAGGATGGTTTTTTGTATATCTTTTTTATGTTATGTAATAAATTATAATCTTTTTTAAGATTTGATCTCTGTGTCTATCTCTATTAAGCACCGTTCTTTCAAAAAATCCCAGGGTATTGAGTATACCCATTGCCCCCCTTCTTCTTCAGTTTTCAATTTAAATGGGATGTGGTGCTTTATGATTTGACCAAGAGTGCCCTACTACATTATTTATCACAATATGCTTGGTTTACAGTGTGTTACAGCAAAGTAAATGTGTGATTGGACCTAATGTGAAGAACAGCTACATTTGCAATCATTAATTTAACAAACATGAATTCATTCCCTCTGCAAATACAGGGTGGCACTGACAGCCTCTGCAGGTACTCAGCAGGGCATTTTATGTCAGTTGTCAGTCTCAACCCCACACAGGCACATGATGTCCAGGTGACCAGGGCTGTACAGGAAAGGGACTTATGACCAGGCAAATTACAAGGCAGGCACATTGTAAATAGCTGTCTCCTTCATGCCCAAAATTTCAGGCACTGTCAGCTCTCTATTTGGCCCAGGACACAGTGGGGGTGATTTACTAATAACAGTGCGCTGTGCCGGTTCATAACTTAATTGGTGCGCCCGATAACTCCTTCACTGAGCGCAGGAACCAGCGGCGCACTGTTATAGTAAATAAAAATGTCAGCGGCGCTCTATTGAAAATGAATGGTTCCCTATGGGAGCCCATTGATTTGAATAGAGGTCGCCCGGGAAGTCGGATGAAGCCGATCCGACTCGCGGGGCGACTCGTGTGCCGGCTGACACAGGGACAGCGCGACTTTGCGAGGCAACTTGGACACGACCTGAGCGTGAAGCAGCCGCTCAAGTCGTGTCCTAGAGGCGACTACCTGGCCGAGAATGTCTCCAGCGCGATGGCATCGCGCTGGTTCTCGGCAGCCTCTTGCTCGCTGTCCCGTGTTTGGTATGAATCATGAAGGGGAACTCCACGCCAAATTTTTATGAAAAAACCGGCATGGGTTCCCCTTCAGGAGCAGACCAGGCCCTTAGGTCTGGTATGGATTTTAAGGGGAACCCCCTAAGCCGAAAAACGGCGTGGGGGTCCACCCAAGATCCAAACCAGACCCTTATCCAAGCACGCAACCTGGCAGGCCGCAGGAGAAGAGGGGGGATGAGAGCGGCCCCCCCTCCCTCCTGAACCGTACCAGGCCGCATGCCCTCAACATGGGGGGTTTGGTGCTTTGGGGCAGGGGGGCGACCTGCGGCCCCCCACCCCAATGCACCCTGCCCCCATGTTGATGGGGACAAGGGCATCTTCCCGACAACCCTGGCCGTTGGTTGTTAGGTTCTGTGGGCGGGGGGCTTATCGGAATCCGGGAGCCCCCTTTAATAAGGGGGCCCCCAGGTGCCGGCCCCCCCACCCTATGTGAATGAGTATGGGGTACATCGTACCCCTACCCATTCACCTGGTGGCAAAAAAGTCAATAAAAAACACAACACAGGTTTTCAAAGTAATTTATTTCCGCCGAGCGCCCCGCTATCTTCCAGCTCTTTTGCTAGCGGGGTCCCGGGCTTCCTCGTCGTCTTCGGGGGTCTTTCTGCCGGGTGCCCCGCTATCTTCCAGCTCTTTTGCTAGCGGGGTCCCGGGCTTCCTTGTTGTCTTTGGGGGTCTTTCTGCCGGGCGCCCCGCTATCTTCTTCCAGCTCTTTTGCTAGCGGGATCCCGGGCTTCCTCGTCGTCTTCTTCCGTCTTCGGAGGTCTTTCTGCCGGGCGCCGCGCTATCTTCTTCCAGCTCTTTTGCTAGCAGGGTCCCGGGCTTCCTCGTCGTCTTTGGGGGTCTTTCTGCTGGGCGCCCCGCTATCTTCTTCCAGCTCTTTTGCTAGCGGGGTCCCGGTCTTCATCGTCGTCTTCTTCCGACTTCGGGGGGTCTCTTGTTCTGTTCCCTGGTGTCGTCTCTGCGCTCTCCGGTTCTTCTCCGCGCTCTCCGGTGCCTTCTCCATGATCTCCGGTTCTTTCTGCCTTCTGCCGGGCGCCCCGCTATCTTCTTTCAGCTCTTTTGCTAGCGGGGTCCCGGTCTTCATCGTGGTCTTCTTCCCTCTTCTCTCGGTCCGATGTTGCCTCGTCGCTGTCCGCTGCTACAATGCTCTGCCCGTGGAGCGCACCCACTTATATTGGCATGGGGCGTGGTCACCGGGTGATGCCACCCGCTGACCCCTCCCCGTATGACGTCACAGTCCCGGGGAATGATGGGACTGTGATGTGATACGGGGGCAGGGTCAGCGAGTGGCATCACCCGGTGACCACGCCCCATGCCAATATAAGTGGGTGCGCTCCGCGGGCAGAGCATTGTAGCGGCGGACAGCGACGAGGCAACATCGGACGGAGAGAAGAGGGAAGAAGACGACGATGAAGACCGGGACTCCGCTAGCAAAAGAGCTGGAAGAAGATAGCAGGGCGCCCAGCAGAAGGCAGAAAGAACCGGAGATCGTGGAGAAGGTACCGGAGAGCACGGAGATGACACCGGAGAACAGAACAAGAGACCCCCCGAAGTCGGAAGAAGATGACGATGAAGACCGGGATCCCGCTAGCAAAAGAGCTGGAAGAAGATAGCGAGCGCCCGGCAGAAAGACCCCCGAAGACGGAAGAAGACGACGAGGAAGCCCGGGACCCCGCTAGCAAAAGACCTGGAAGAAGATAGTGGGGCGCCCGGCAGAAAGACCCCCGAAGACGACGAGGAAGCCCGGAACCCCGCTAGCAAAAGAGCTGGAAGAAGATAGCGAGGCGCCCGGCAGGAAGACCCCCGGAGCTGCCTAATATATTACTTTAAAAAACTGTGTTGTGTTGTTATTGACTTTTTTTGCCACCAGGTGAATGGGCAGGGGTACGATGTACCCCATACTCATTCACATAGGGTGGGGGCCGGTATCTAGGGTCCCCCTTATTAAAGCGGGCTCCCAGATTTTGATAAGCCCCCCCGCCCGTAGACCCCGACAACCAATGGCCAGGGTTGTCGGGAAGAGGCCCTTGTCCCCATCAACATGGGGACATCCTCCCCATGTTGAGGGCATGTGGCCTGGTACGGTTCAGGAGGGAGGGGGGCCGCTCTCTTGTCCCCCCCTCTTTTCCTGCGGCCTGCCAGGTTGCGTGCTCGGATAAAGGGTCTGGTGTGGATTTTTAGGGGGACCCCCACGCAATTTTTTTTTTTAGTTTGGCGCGGGGTTCCCCTTAAAATCCATACCAGACTTGAAACTTGAAGGGTCTGGTATGGATCTTTAAGGGGACCCCACGCTATTTTATTTTTAAGTTTGGCACGGGGTTCCCCTTAAAATCCATACCAGACCTGAAGGGCCTGGTATGGATTTTGGGGGGACCCCCACGCCATTTTTTTCCATTTTGTTGGGGGGGGTCCCCTTTGAATCCATACTAGACCCAAGGGCCTGGTATGGACCTGGGGGGGGACCCCACGCTGTTTTTTTTCTAGTTTTTTTTTTTTAGAGCAGGTAATGTTTATTTTTTTTACATTTCCGTTAACAACCAGCTATAAACAGGTTAAAAAAAAACAAAAAAATTGCAGCAAAATCGCGGTACTTGCGTTTTGGATCCGGGTCCATTGAATTCTATTACATCCAAAACACTGTTTTTGGCCTGGAAAAAAACATCTGCAGTTGCGTTTAACATCGTTTTTCACAAAGCCTAAAAATGCCTTCAGACGCCAAAGATCTCCACGTTTCAGACACGGTACCGGCGTTTAACCGCATTTTAGTTTAGAAGCGTTTTTAAAGGTGACCTCTTTTTTTTTACATTGATAAACTCAAAAATTATGGCAAATGAGGAAAAACCATTCAATATATATATATATATATAAAAAAAATTGGAAATTGCTTCCATTGCATTGTGGACAATCCACAACTTGGGGCACGTGACGTGGCAAGTGGACAATCCACAACTTGGGGCAGCTGACGTGGCAAGTGGACAATCCACAACTTGGGGCAAGTGATGTGGCAAGTGACACGCTAAATACAACTACTCTGCTGCTCTCTCAGCTGCTGATACTCACTCTGGTCTCACAAAATAGCTGCAATTGTTAATAATACTGTTTTTGGAGCTTAGGGCGGCTCCTTATGATGTTTCCTAACTAAACGCATATAGACGCAAACGTGGTAAAACGCGGCATGCAAACGCCACAAAGCGCGCCTTTCTAAACGCCGCTTTCAACCTTAGTTCTGAACACTTTGCACCAGCGTCCCGTGTACATGGGGCATAAAAACGCCTATGCCATTTACAGCTCAAAAACGCCATGGTGGCCATGAGGCCATAGGCTAACATGGAGAGACGTTTTTAAGCTGCTAAAAACGCTCAAACAAGCGGCTGGAAAAACGTCTGTGTGCATGTAGCCTTATATTAACCACTTGCGCACTGGCCACTTAAACCCCCTTCCTGCCCAGACCAATTTTCACATTTCAGCGCTGATGCACTTTGAATGACAATTGTGCGCTCATACAACACTGTAACCCAATGAAAATGTATTATTTTTTGGCACACAAATGCGCAAACTCATGGAATGACACCAAATTTCAGTACTTAAAAATCTCCCTAGGCGATGCTTTCAAAATTTTTACACGTTACCATTTTCGCATTACAGAGGAGGTCTAGTGCTAGAAATGTTGCACTCGTTCTAACGCACGCAGCAATACCTCACATGTGTGGTTTGAACGGCGTTTACATATGTGGGCGGGACTTACGTGTGTGTTCGCTTCTGAGCGCGAGCTACCGGGGACATGGGCGTTTTATTTTTTTTATTTTTTTACTTTTTTGTATTTCTTACTCTTTTTTTAACTTTTTTGTTTTTTTGATCACTTTTATTCCTATTACAAGGAATGTAAACATCCCTTGTAATAGGAATATATTGTGACAGGTCCTCTTTATGGAGATATGCAGGGTCAATAAGACCCCACATCTTTCCTCCAGGCTGGAAAGCATGAGATCAGTCAAAAAAATTCACCGATCTCATGCTGACAGCCGAGATCACGGCTTTGTTTACATACGGGAACCCAGCGTGATGTCATAACGTCACGCCCGGGCCTCCGACGGTCATAGAGATGACTGGTGACTATCTGGTCACCAGTCATCTCTATGCTTCCCATCCGGCGCCGGCCAATTCGTTCTCCGAGCCCCAGATGGCACGGGAGAGCCCGGAGAAGCACCGGATGGCGGCGGGAGGGGGGGGACGTCCCCTCCTGCCGCCTATAAGAACGATCAAGCGGCGGAACTGCCGCTATGATCATTTTTATCGTGCACAGAATCGCCGGCTGAAAAGAATGATATCTGAATGATGCCTGTTTTTATGCTCACGCTGTCAGCACAAGAAGGAAACAAACACCATTACCCAGCTTTTGTTTACATCACATGGTAAAGGGCAGGGATCGGCCCCTTACTCGGATCTGTCATCACCCGAGTCTCAGTGACTCGGTGACCACAGCGCGCGCGCGAAGGGGAGGACGTCTATTGACGGACTCCCGGCAATTGAGGACCGTGCTGTGGCCGTCGATCAGTTATAGCGCTGATCTCAAGTGATTAAAGAGGGTCTACATGGGCCATTGACATGCATCACAATTCAACTTAGGAATGTGTCTTTGCAAAGTTAAACTAAATTAAATCCTTTCTTATTTTTGCTTGGGGATAGAGTGCAGAGGGATTACAAGTCTAGACAGTTTTTGGGGATGTCTACACCCCTGATAGGGTGAAGACAACTCCCAAATTTGGCCACTTTATCTTTCCAAATAATTCACTTCCTGTCACATAGCCACACAGGAAGTGAGGGGAAATCCCTACCAATGTCTTTCCTTGGGGACACACAGGTCAATCTAAATACTTTCCCCATTATGTACATTGCACTCCAGCATTTTGCAGGGTACACCCCAAATTATTAGGTATTTTGGACTTAGGGGTTTATTTACTAAAGGCAAATCTACTTTGCACTACACCTCACATCACCCCCATTATATTGCCACTTCCAGCTTCTTTATATTTAGATTTTAAGATGCCGTGCGCCAGGTCCATAGTGGCGCACTGAGCCCCTCCTCCCGTCCGCCGAGAACACTATAGTAAATGGGAAATAGGGCTGCACTACCGGTGCTAATGTTTTGTAAATTCCAAAACAGCCATTGCGCGCGCAGATGCGCCGATACTCATGGCGCAAACGTTTCGTAAATCAGCCCCAGTGTGTCACACAGAGTGCTGACAGGCCATGTTGAGCACCAAGGCTCTAACTTATCATATAGGTCATGCTTATACCAAAACATGCTTAAAGATACCTACTACAATGATATGGCATAACCACTATGCTGTCATTTAAAATAGTATTAAACTCTCAGTGCTTTTTTTTAGCCTAACACATTGAGTATGTAGCACACGGACCCTTTTCTCCTGCTTACCTTTACTTTGCAGGGACAAAGGCACACCGTGCCACATGCCCGTATCCTCCTGGTATAAGAGGTTGAGTGGTGTTCTTACAATTTTGGGTCCTGCAGCGAGTTACCTCCCATCCATTGGTTCTCGTCCCCAGAATATAAGGAAAAGTCTGTATTTTTCCCCCGAAAGAAGGCCAATGTCCAGATAGTGTTTAAACTCCAAACAGATGAGTTTATTTTATTTAGCTTGAAACAGATTTGAGAATAGGTTGAAGATAGCAACAAAAGCGGGTAGGGAGACAGGTTCAGGCACGCGGCACCAGGGGAGGGCTGGGCCAGGGGGCGGGGTGGCAATTGCCTCCCAGGCCGCCCTAACTTATGTTCAAAATGGCCTAGGAAGTCGGGCCTAGGAAGTCGGGCCGGGGGCATGGCCATGGCGGCCGACCACTAGCTGTTGCATTCCGGGAGTTGTAGTCCGCACTCAAGCTTCTGGAGGGTGGAAAACACAGCAGCGCAGAGGAAACTACAACTCCCTGGGACCGGATTCTTGGAAGCAGGCAGAGGCAGGGCGTGCCAGGGAGTCTGGATGCTGGGCTGCAGGGCTTGGCGCTGGCTGCAACTTGACCCCCCCAGGAAACCGTGGCGTGCAAGGACCTGCTGAGCTGAGATCGCTGAGGTGAGAGACCCTGACACCCCTATCTGACCCCCCATCTCCCCCCCATGTAACCTGCCCCAGTGATCAGGCTGCATTGATGGGCACTGGAGTTGGCTGCACTGATGGGCACTGCTGAGGCTGCATTGAAAAACCAGGTGGGCCATGGATGGTGAGCTGATTCGGCGGTTCAATGGGCCACTTGACTGGACTTGCCCCCCAGGCCTAAGGCCACCAGCCCTCCCCTGCGCGGCACCCAGCTACCCTATTCTTCACTCAAGCCTGAATTGCGTGAATACTGGGCCTACCTGGAACTCTGCAGCCTCAGGCTAAAGGTGCCCAAGACTCCTCGGCCAATTCACGCACCCAGGGGTCCTCCTTGGAATCCCCCCCGGCACACCACCACAATGGGGCACACTCCTCCCCAGATCCTGGCGTCTGCCCTTTATGTACCCTCTCCCAGCATGCACAGCAGGCCGAACCCGCCCACTGCACGATAGCCGAGAGAGGACACCCAATCACACCACAATGCCACCCATGGTTCAACCTGAGACCTGGGCAACAGCGCCACCACAGGCCCATTTTTATCCTGCTTGTCACCCAGCCTGAATGTGATGCCCCTGCGTGGTCTGCCTCCGATGGGTTCTTGCCCGTTGCCCTGCTAATTTTTATTTCCGAATCTAAACTTCCTGACCCTTGTGGTGGGATGCGTGTCCTATTTTCAGACTCTAGTGGCACGTCCCCCAGTGGACTAAAGGACTCAGGCCTAGAAAATGCGAAGAAGTCCGCAGACTCCGTATGGAAACCTTTTAGGGTGTTTCCACATCCACTCGGACTGTCAAACCAAGGGCTGAATGGAGTGTCCGGAGGCCACTCCTTAAGGGGGGGGGGGACTGTCAGGAATGGTGTCATTACTGGGCTCACCTGCTGGTGGCACTGTTGCTTTTGGAACCAGTGGGTGTAGTTCTGGTGGCCACCAGCGGGTGTCTCCTCACCAAGACTTTCTACCAGCCATCAAGCACACCTGATCTGTGCCTGCTGGACTATATAAGCCCACCCTTAACCAGGCTCAATGCTCCAGAATTCCTTCTGTAAGCCTGATCCATTTCCTGAACCTAAACCTGATCCGTTTCCTGCCTTGTCCTGGACTCTGTTCCTTGTATCCTGTCCCCTGAAACCTGTCCCCTGATACCAGCTTCCAGCTCCCCCTTGCTGACTGCTCCCAGTACCTGGCCTTCTGCTCCCCTTGTCTCTCGTCCCTGCCTTGTTTATATATGTGTGTTCCCTTTACTTGTATATATTAGTTAGATAGTTAGATTAGGTTGTTTTGGGGTTTGCCGTGTTCTCTTGTATTCATTTCTTGTTTATGGTTTGCTGTTTTTTGATTTCACGTGTGTCTTTATCTTCAATAAATATATATATTTTCACTTACTCTGTTCCTGATTCCTTAAGTGCAGCCCAATGATCTGATCACCTGTATTGGATGTCTGTGTATAGCATCCCCGTGACAAATACAGATAAAAGTAATTGAAAAAAAACAGCATGGGTTCCCCCCTTGGTCCATTACCAGGCCCTTTGGGTCTGGTATGAATATTAAGGGGAACCCCGAACCAAAATTGAAAAAAAAAAGCGTGGGGGTCCCCCCAAATTCCATATCAGGCCCTTCAGGTCTGGTATGGATATTAAGGGGAACCCTGCACCATTTTTTTTAAATGGCGTGGGGTTCCCCCCAAAAATCCATACCAGAGCCTTCAGGTCTGGTATGGATTTTAAGGAGAACCCCGCACCAAGATGTAAAAAAAAATGGCGTGGGGTTCCCCCCAAAAATCCATACCAGACCCTTATCCGAGCACGCAAACTGGCAGGCAGGGGGAAAAGAAGGGGGACGAGAGAGCGCCCCCCCTCCTGAACCGTACCACGCCACATGCCCTCAACATGGGCAGGATGTCCCCATGTTGATGAGGACAAGGGCCTCATCCCCACAACCCTTGCCCGATGGTTGTGGGGGTCTGCAGGTGGGGGGCTTATCGGAATCTGGAAGCACCCTTTAATAAAGGGGACCCCCAGATTCTGCCCCCCCCCTATGTGAATTGGTAACGGGGTACATTGTACCCCTACCATTTGAAAGTGTCAAAAATTTTAAAAACCACACAGACACAGTTGGGACAAGTCTTCTTTTTTTTTAAATAAAAAACATTCCAGCGATGATCCATTCTCCTGCGATGCTCTCCAGAGAGGAACAAAGCACGATCTTGCCTGCACCGGCTCTCCACTCCAGCGAGAAACTACGCAGATCCTCCCTGCAACGGAGCCCCCAGCTAATGACGCGCAAGCTGTTTGACAGTTCTTTTATAGCCGAGGGCAGGGCCACCCATGACGTGGATGGGTAACCCCGCCCCCTCTAACGCGTCATGGGGCAAAACTTTTTTTTGCATTGATACATGTCCCCTGGGGCAGGACCCGGATCCCCAAACACTTTTTATGACAATAACTTGCATATTAGCCTTTTGATTTTTCATGTTCATGTCCCATAGACTTTAACGATGTTCGCACAAATTTTTTGCCTGTTTGCATGTTCTGCTGCGAACCAAACCAGGGGGTGTTCGGCTCATCCCTAGTGGCGATACCTCACATGTGTGATTTAAACACTGTTTTTTTTTTTAAATCAAAAAACAAAAGGGTATATACAAAACAGGCAGGCAGCCGAACCGGCTGTATAAATTGCATAGACAGTCGTACAAATACAAGGATTACTTATTCAAACTCAATATCATCACTGAAATAGTTGCCTAGTACAACCTCCATCCTGCCCTTTGCTATATCTTCCATAAGGAGGAACAGAAACACAAAACATAAAACTTGAAAAGAAAAACTAAACAAACTATTTCAACCTAACAATGCCATTATATCCTTTCACATGTCCCAGAGCCCATGACCCATATGTCCAATTTCACTAAAGTCATGTCTAAACCGTACCATCCTCCCTCTTGAGCGATCAACATTATAGTAATCTGTTCATGACCAATTCTGGTGCACCCAACCAGCATTTCCATATTTTCTCGAACTTCCATGGTGATTTTATATGGAAATATGTGTTTTCTCCCTTATAAGAATGTCGTTAACTGCTTGGATCCACTGTTTGCTTGTCGGAGTCCGGGTGGACAACCAATATCTCGCTATGAGTTTTCTTGCCAAATAGAGTAGTCTTATAAGAGCAATATAGGTAGTTTAAACACTGTTTACATTTGCAGGTGTGACTTGCGTATGCGTTTTCTTTGGCGCGTGAGCACGGTGGGATGGCGTGCTTTACAAAAAAAATAAAATAATTTTTTTTATTTTTACACTTCCCATTAAATGTAAACCTCCCTTGTGACAGTAATAGGCCGTGACAGGTACTCATTATGGAGGGATCTGGGGTAGAGTAAACTGGAAGTGACGTTGTTCTGGTCTCCAGCCGGCGGACGACCTGCCGGCTGGTGGTTTGGGTCTCCCAGTGGGACAGGAGACCTGAGCGGAGCAGTAGGGGGGGCGTCCCCTCCCGCTGCTTGTATTAACAGCTGAGCGGCTGCTTAGCCGCATTGGTTGTTATCACAAGGAAGCCGACCATCGGATCTAAAAAAAAATGGTGCGGGCATCACCCCGGTACAACAACTTCAGCAAAATGACGTACAGGTATGTGATTTTGCATGAAGTGGTTAAAGCTGAACACTGGGCAGAAAGCTCAATACACAGATGAAAAAATATATGAGAACTGTTTTACTTGCTGCTGGATTTGTATTTCTACCCATCTAGGTCAGAGATATACCTGTACATGTCTCTGTTCAAAGCAGAGGAGGAGACCTCAGCATGAGCATATCTGACTGGCTCCTTTATCTGCTTCTCTCCCCCTCTTTGAGCTTTGCTGGAAAGACTGTATTGTACAGTGGTGGGGCTCTGTGGCTTATGCATGCATTTGCAAATGGTTGTCTGCGAGCTGGTCGGTAAGTAAGCTTGTTTTTTTCCCCATGGATTCATCCATGGCTTTGTTTATATCTCATGTAGTCTTTCAATGCGGTGGCCAGCTATAGATGGGGACAGTGGCGTATTGGTCAGGCAACACACTGACACCTTTGCAGCCATTGAGCTTCTTGCTGGGTGCTCAGTTTGCTCCTGTACCTTTAGGCTTCATGTACACGGGACGTTGTTCAACCTCTCCTGAACGAATTAACTTGACAGCTAGAAACTGGCGTCTAAAAACGGCCATTTAGCCGCATTTACATGCCGCATTTGCGTCTAGAAGCGTTTACATTTTTTTTTTTTTTGGTTAAAATGAAAAACGTCTGCAAACAAAACGCTGCTAAACGCGAGTTAGCACTTGAAATGCCTCTAAACACAACTTCTGAACGCATTTTTATTACGCGGTCGTGCGACGTGGCTCCCAAACTAAATTGACGTCCTATTTTTCCCACAAATAGAGCTTTCTTTTGGTGGTATTTGATCACCTCTGCGGTTTTAATTTTTGGCGCTATAAACAAAAATCGAGCGACAATTTTGAAAAAAAAAATGCAATATTTTTTACTTTTTGCTATAATAAATATCCCCCAAAAATATATAAAAAAAACATTTTTTTACTACAGTTTAGGCCGATACGTATTCTTCTACATATTTTTGGTAAAAAAATAAAAATAAATCGCAATCAGTGTTTATTGATTGGTTTGCGCAAAAGTTAGAGCGTTTACAAAATAGGGGGTAGTCTTATAGCATTTATTTTTTTACTAGTAATGGCGGCGATCAGCGTTTTTTTTTTCGTGACTGCGACATTATGGCGGACACATCGGACCCTTTTGACACATTTTTGGGACCATTGTAATTTTTACAGCGATCAGTGCAATAAAAATGACACTGGCAGTGAAGGGGTTAACCACTAGGGGGCGCTGAAGGGGTTAAGTGTGCCTAAGGGCGTGATTCTAACTGAGGGGGGGTGTGGCTACGAGTGACATGTCACCGATCTCCGCTCTGATTACACAGAGTGGAGATCGGTGACAGTGTCAGTAGGCGAGCGGGGAGATGTTGTGTTTACACTAACATCTCCCCGCTCCATCCCTCCGTGAGACGATCGCGGGGATGCCCGCGGCGTTCGAGTCCGCGGGACCCGCGGTCCGACTCACGGGGATGACTGCAGGGTCGCGAGCGTGCCGGCACGCGCACGACCAAACGGCAGGCAGTTAAAGGACCACGTACAGGTACGTGATTGTGCCTGTACGAGCCATTCTGCCAACGTATATATGCCATGAGCGGTCGTTAAGCGGTTAAACGATCCTGTTTACATGTACTGATAAGATAACATAGGTGGAGAGTTCAGGAGCAGTTGAAAAAAATGCCCAACTGCTCCTAAACCTCTGTTTACCAGCAGCAGTGTACATGAGGCCTTAGACCCCTTTCACACGGAGGTGCTTTGCAGGCGCTATAATGCTAAAAATAGCACCTGCAAAGCGCCCTGAAAGAGCCGCTCCTCACACTCCAGTGTGAAAGCCCGAGGGCTTCCACACTGGAGCGGTGCGCTGGCAGGACGCTAAAAAAAAGTCCTGCTAGCAGCATTTTTGGAGCAGTGAAGGAGCGATGTGTACCACTCCTCCACCGCTCCTGCCCATTGAAATCAATGGGCAGCGCGGCCGTACCGCTGGCAAAACGGCGCTTTGCAGGTGGTTTTAACCCTTTTTAAAAGTGCCCCGCTAGCGGCCGAATACCCCCACAAAAACGACGGTAAAGCGCCGCTAAAAATAGCAGTGCTTTACCGCCAATGCCCCCACCACCCCAGTGTGAAAGCATGTCATACTTACCTCCACTGTGCAGTTCGTTTTGCACAGAGTGGCCCCGAACGTCCTCTTCTGGGGTCCCACGGTGGCTGTCTCGGCTCCTCCCCACAAAAGCTAACCCCCTCTGGGAAGCTCTCTCCCGAGGGGGTTGGCTTGCGAGCACGCTCCCGTGTTATACACTCGGCGTGCATAGCCCCCCGGCGGCTGTGTCACTGGATTTGATTGACAGCAGTGGGAGACAATGGCTGCACTGCTATCAATCTATCCAATGAGGAGCCGATCAGCCATGGAGAGAACACGCGGGATCGTGCCCACGGGGATTCGGAGCTCAGGTAAGTAAAATGGGGGCTCGGGGGGCCGGAGAGTGCAAGGTGTTTATTCACCTTAATGCATAGGATGCATTAAGGTGAAAAAACACAAAGCTTTACAACCCCTTTAAAGTGGTTGTAAACCCACTTTTTCAACTTGCACCTACAGGTAAGCCTAGATTAAGGCTTACCTGTAGGTGCAAGAAATATCTCCTAAACCTACACGGTTTAGGAGATATTTACTAAAAATGACAGGCGCCGCTGTCTACGGCGCATGCGCGCTGTAGACAACGGCGCATTCATGGGGTTAATCCCATTCCCAAAATCGGCTACTTCCCAGCAATCGCTGGGCGTAGCCGAATGTGACATCTCTCGCGCGCATGCGCAGAGTGACGTCTCCGCCGCTCCGGCCAATCACAGCGCCGGAGCGGCGCTGTGATTGGCTGGTGCGGCGATACCCGGAAGTAACTTTCCGGCTATCGCCGCAGCGATGGATGGGGCTGAAGAGGGAGACGAGGACGGCTTTGGGGGCCCCGATCTAAGGTAAGTGATGCATAATGAGCTATTATGCTAGTCATATTAGCTCATTATGCCTTTCTCTTCCAGGTTGTTATAAAAAAAAAAAAAAATTTTTACCGGGTTTACAACCACTTTAAGAAGGAGTTCAGTCCACCTGCCCTCATCTATCCATCAAAATGCATGTGCCTCCACTGTGGGGACACTCATTAGTTAGCGTTAGGTACCACAGATACCAGGGTGCTGTGGCAGGGCTCTGTGGCTTACGCATGCATTTGCAAATGCGTGCAGACTAAACCCGTTTTTAACGCATACCGTTAGACAGATTTAATTGGTTGTCTGCGAGCTGGTCGGTAAGTAAGCTTGTTTTTTTCCATGGATTCATCCATTCCCCTGTTTTATATCTCATATGTAGCCTTCAATGCTGCTTACTGCGATGGCCAGCTATAGATGGGGGCAGTGGCGTCTTTTTTGTATCACTGTATTGTACACTGCAAGAAGGTACATTCTGCAAGCAAAGTTACTTACAATTGTAGCGGTGCACTGCCGCGAGTTTCAAAAGATCCACACATCACCCTGCTGCCTGACCCCATCTTCATCCATCTTAAGACAATGAACAGTCATTTGCGTTGCTTTGCTGTATTTTTTCTATTTAACTTGGATAGGGATGATATGAGATGCCCATAGCACTTAGCACATTGGTAGAGCTTTAATTGAAAGATTCAGTCCTGATAATAAGGCACAGCCAACGTTCACAGTCTGTTACTCTCTGCTTTTACTTCGCTGCAGACTATTGCTCCTCCTCTTCAGCACTGACTCTTGCAGAGTATCACTTCTAGATTCCTGTGTAAATCCTCTGCTGCAAAACCATTAGTTTCCTGTATTACTTGCTTTCACTATGAGAAGTCACTCTGAATAACTCCAACTTTCGCAAAGTCACTCAAATGCTGGCACTGAGCCAGAGGTGCATCCACACCTCCCCCTGATGGCCCTGTACTATAGCAGCACATGGCGACTGATGGACTACTAGGCCCAGATGGTCCAATCTTGCAGAAGCTGTGTTCTCTAGTCACATGCTTAAAGTCTTTTCCTGAACTGCTGCGTTCCCCAGCCACAACAGTCTACACTATCCACAATAGCTTCCTCCGGTTCCATTAATTGCTGTAGTGTACACACTGACCTTCTCCATGCCCCCGTTCCATGGAGGAAAACACAGTTAAGCTGCACAGTCCAGCAGTTCCTCTAATCCTTCCTTTCTCCAAGAATTTCTCCTCTCCAAGAATTCCTCCTCTGCGGTGCGCCTGAGGGATGAGTCTTCCCCGCGACTCCCCCCTCAGCACATGGCAGGCCCCAGGCTGGGGACCTCCCTGACAGCAACTCCCTAATGCTCCATCTCCCTTTCTTTCAAAACTCTTTCCCAGCAGCATGTGACCTCAGCTTATATGGGAGGTCCACCCCCTGCCAATACCGAATGGGGATTGGCAGAGCTCCTCACATGAGCTGCCTGTCACTCAGAACTTCAAGTCCAGCCTCTGTTCCAGAACATACTGACTGGAAGCAGGGGAGGCATCTCAGAGCCTGAGCACAAGTGGTCACACCCACTGCTACACTGATCACTCCCAGTCCCAGATCAAAACAAACAGGCCTAGCTTAGAGCACAGGCCTGCCTAAATTTGCCTGTTCTGATACCTGAAACATAGAAAACCTATTTCTAGCACCTACCAAAAGGTAGTGGGTGCTACATACACCCCCCACCAAAATCATAGCGGTCCTCAGCTGTGGAGCAATAAATTAGCAAAATACCTCCTGAATCCAGGAGGAAAGGCATACCATATCCAATAGTTTGAATAGGGGAGGGAAAAAGGGACAAAACTTGGATGGGGGAAACAATTGTATAAAAGTACAAAATATTACATGTACACAATAACCATATACACATATTTGCACACTTTATACATCCTAGCTTACAGATCCCTGAAGCTAACATTGCATACAAATGTAGCCAGAGTACTGCTCCCTTGGGAGGAATACTCTGCCTACCACAGGTCTTCATCTGTTCCAGCAGTGGAGATGGACAGTAGACATGTGCGATTCTTTCGTATGAATTTCCGAAAATTCGTACATTCGGAAGTATCGGAAATACGAATTTCTATTCTTACAAATTTTATACGAAATTTCATTAACGAATTTCGTTTCGGGAGTGGGAGACTGCTCAGACTGGTACTGGTAGTCGATGGGAGATTCAGAATTGGACAAAATAAGAATGTTCGTTAATATCTGTTATAAACTATGCAATCATATATATATATATATATATATATATATAAAGAAATAACAGTGCAGCGCAATAAATGTCCATATATGGTGAACAATGATGAAAAAGATGTACTGGAGAGATCTGATAGTATACTTCTTCATACAGTATATAACTTGTGTATCCAATGTAAGGAAAATCTGTTTACCGGAACAGATGGACCTTTTGAATGAACAAAAGGTCAAAAACGCTTGTTTTCCACCATGAGGGGAAGATGATCTCGGATGTAGAGGGGATCCAGCAAAGTGGTAGGCACAACATCAAACGTAGAGATGATATATGAAAAAAGAGGGGTGTAGAAACGTTCTAAGTGTAAACTGATTTAATCCAGGATTGGTATAAAAACACAGATAAAAAATTCAAATCAAAACAGAGTACAATGAGAGCCACTGAGCACTGATGTTCTGTGATAAAATGGGAAATAGTCCAAAGTATATGACAACTGCTGATGTGGCCAAGTGGCATGTACTCATAGCAAATGGTTCGTAATGAGCAGCTAATGCCTCAGACCTTCCTCCCTTGCTGATCGATTTTCTTGTGGATGCACTTTCTTTTTGTTTAGCCAGAAATTATTTCTGGTATGATCATAGATTTTTTCTTCAAACCCTTGGAGTTGCCATGGGAGCACGTTTTGCGCCTAGTGTGGCAAACTTGTTCATGTCACTATGAGAAGAAGAAACTATCTTTAATGACAGACCAGTGCAATTAAAGTGCTATTATCGCTATATAGACGATCTGATCATTATTTGGGAAGGAAACATGACTAGTCTGCAATTATTCATGTCCAAGCTGAATGGTAACACCAAAAATATCAGACTTACCGTATTTATCGGCGTATAACACGCACCGGCGTATAACACGCACCCCAAGTTTAGGAGGGAATTTTAAGGAAAAAAACTTTTAGGAGGGAAATTCAAGGAAAAAAAACTTACATTTAAATGCAGCATGCAGCCTTGCCCAGTGTCCATCTGCAGCCTTGCCCAGTGTCCATCTGTCCATCTGCAGCCGTGCCCAGTGTCCATCTGTCCATCTGCAGCCGTGCCCAGTGTCCATCTGTCCATCTGCAGCCTTGCCCAGTGTCCATCTGTCCATCTGCAGCCGTGCCCAGTGTCCATCTGTAGCCTTGCCCAGTGTCCATCTGTCCATCTGCAGCCGTGCCCAGTGTCCATCTGTCCATCTGCAGCCGTGCCCAGTGTTCATCTGTCCATCTGCAGCCTTGCCCAGTGCCTTTGCGATCGTGTCAGTCCCGGCGGTTTTTAAAATTTGGCGCCGATTTCTGTGGAGAGGAGCGAGCGGGGCCGAGTGTACTTCGGCTGGACTCGGCTCCTCTAGCAGTTCCGCCCATCTCCACTGACTGCGCCGCTGACGGAGAAAGCCGAGTGTACTTCGCCTAGACTCGTGTCTGCTCACAGTCACAGGCAGGACTGCGAGAGGAGCCGAGACTAGGCGAAGTACACTCGGCTTTCTCTATGTCAGCGGCGCAGTCAGAGATGGGCGGGACTGCGAGAGGAGCCGAGTAAAGCCGATTGTACTTTGGCTTCGGCTCCGCTCGCTCCTCTCGCTCGTTTTCAGCAGGGGAATTCGACGGAGTATCGGCGTATAACACGCACCCACGATTTTCCCCTGATTTTAAGGGGAAAAAAGTGCGTGTTATACGCCGATAAATACGGTACCTGGAATGCTGATCCTTCTAGTATAACATTTTTAGATCTGGAAATCTTCAGAGAGGGACATGTCTTTAAAACTAAAAAGCATTTCAAGCAGACAGACAGGAATGGGTATATACCCCTTGATAGTTGCCATCACAAAACATGGCTATGCAACATACCTAGAGGCCAGTTCATTCGGTTGAGGCGCAATTGCACATCTGAGGCAGACTTTTTTGTGCAATCAGACGTCCTTGCCGAAAGATTTATACAAAAAGGCTATAATAAGGAGGACATCTCTAGTGAAATTCAAAAGGTCGGCAAGATTGATAGAACATCTTTGGTGGTGGGCTCTCGACCCAAGGTGCCACCCAATCCAGCTAATACGGAACTCAGAATCATTTTGGATTATAATATTCAACATAAGAAATTCGAAAAAATCATCATGAAGCACTGGGACATTTTGAAAAAGGATAGAATAATGGGGGCCATTATTCCGTCTCGTCCCAGATTTATCTATAGAAGGGCACCCACACTGAGGGACGTACTGGCCCCGAGTGTGGTTGACCCTCCAGTAGTAAAAGAGAGTCATATCTTTCCTCTTATGACTGGCTTCTACGCATGTGGTAGGTGTCCAGCATGTAAAAAATGCAAACGTAACATCAAACGGAGAAAAGATTTTGCTGCTCCTACCACAGGCAAAATTTACTCAATCAAAAATCTTATTACGTGCAATACCGTGGGGGTAGTTTACGCCCTTGAGTGTGATTGTGGATTACATTACATTGGTAGAACCTCCAGACGGCTGCATGTTCGTATTGGAGAACATGTGAATAACATTAATAACGGTGTTAGAACTCACAATGTCTCCAAACATTTCCGTTTTTTTCACAACCGAGACCCTAAATGCCTCAAATTTTGGGGCATAGAAAGAGTAAGACCCCACTGGAGAGGTGGTAATTATATCAGACAACTTAGCCAACGAGAGTCTTTTTGGATACATGAGACCCAGGTACTCGTGCCAGGAGGCCTCAACGTTGACTTCGATCTCAACTGCTTTATCTCTGATAAATAAGCCAGTTGTTTTATACCAGTATTGGAGTGTACAGTTTTTCACTCATATTTATTATTAGTATTTTTTTTAATTTTTTTTCTTTGTGTTGTGGAACAGAGGAGGTCCCCCTCTTATTCCTGCAATTCTTTTATATTTTATATATGTTCTATTTTATTGTTCCATTAGGTTTACTTTTTATGCACTGTTTTATTGTCTTAATAGAACTATTATTATTTTGTTACTATATCTCAGGCATGGGACAGCCGTGGGTGTCTGTCAATTTAATGAAATAAATCAATTTTGTATGCAATATACAGGGTTTCCTGTCTATTTGCTATCCATCAGCTAGTGCCTAGCCAATTACAGTGGTTTACTGCATATGTGTGTGGGATTTTATTCTCGGGACTGTTTGCCGGCCGTCCCGCCCCCACAACACTCTCCATGGCAACGCTGTTAGTTTATTAGGACGGAGGGTGACGCCGTAAGCTCCACCCACCGCTGACGAAGTCCTATTGGACGTAACGTACGTACGGGGGGAGGAGCTTACCTTGGTGACGTCACCCGCGTCTGTCCCAGGCTGTGTTCGCGGCTCGCACCGCTGCCTATTTTGCACTCCAGGCTGTGTTTGCGGCTCATACCGCCGCCCATTACTTATTACTTTGCCTGTTTTTCGTTTTGTGGAGCTTATATTGCCAGGGACCTGGTGCTGTGTATTTGTTGCTACAAGTATATTTTGCTGTTTGCTGGAGGATAACACACTAAATGCTATCAGCTGTGATCATTTGCATTAGCTGCTCATTACGAACCATTTGCTATGAGTACATGCCACTTGGCCACATCAGCAGCTGTCATATACTTTGGACTATTTCCCATTTTATCACAGAACATCAGTGCTCAGTGGCTCTCATTGTACTCTCGGTTTTGATTAGAATTTTTTATCTGTGTTTTTATACCAATCCTGGATTAAATCAGCTTACACTTAGAACGTTTCTACACCCCTTTTTTTTCATATATCATCTCTACGTTTGATGTTGTGCCTACCACTTTGCTGGATCCCCTCTACATCCGAGATCATCTTCCCCTCATGGTGGAAAACAAGCGTTTTTGACCTCTTGTTCATTCAAAAGGTCCATCTGTTCCGGTAAGCAGATTTTCCTTACATTGGATACACAAGTTATATACTGTATGAAGAAGTATACTATCAGATCTCTCCAGTACATCTTTTTCATCATTGTTCACCATATATGGACATTTATTGCGCTGCACTGTTATTTCTTTATACTATTTGCTCGGGTCATTGTGTGATATACCTGTTGGTGTTCAGCTGCAGCTTTTCTCTTAGTTATATGTGCGCTGATTGCTTTTTATACCATATATATATATATATATATATATATATATATATATATATATATCTATCGCATAAATGTATTAATGTGTATTTGTCCCTTGTTTGCTAGTCTAGCCTATCAGAGAATGCTAGGCCTAATGCTATAATATTACCTATAAAGACAGACACAGTTGCTCAGTAAATCATGTTATATTTATTCCTTTAAAAATAGGAAACATATCCTAACAACAGATATCAGATACAGTCTATATCAACAATAATAATAATGAAAGATACTTAAACACTCCTCTCGGTAACCCTCACTGGCTGGGCTCAGATGTAACAGAGAGCTCTCTCATTCCCAAACGTCCTGTTTTAAAGGACCTCATTCAAACTCCCTCCCATTGCCAGCCCATCTGCCTCTCGACCAATCGTTGCACTTCCGTGATCCTCGTCTTGTTACTGATTGTCCTGCCATACCTGACCTCTGGGGGCGATGTTGCCCATATAATCTCCAATAGCTTGCTGGCTCCTTTAATCATTGCACTTGTGTTGACAGCTGCACTTCCCTTTTGTCTTCGGAGGGATTAATCAACAGGATCTTAGACATTGCGGAGCCGGGCCTAACAGATTACATTCCTGAGGGGGGGCATCCTGTCCTCCGGGCACGACAAGCCTCAGTTTATCTGTCCATTGGGAATGCAACAGAATATGTACAAAACCCAGAACTTATATTCCTTAGGTCATGGAGATCCTGCCAGAAGCAGGCGTCCCGGTCTTCCTGATTCTCGGTTGCGTGCGCTCCGCCCTGCAGGTGTCGCCAGAGGGGCTATTTAAACCTGTCAATCGCAGACAGTCCCTGCTGTCTGCTCTACAGCGTTGAGTACCTGAAAACCTGATCTGAAGACTTACCTGTGTTTGACCCAGCCTGCCTGTGACTTCTCCAGTTTTCTGCCTGCATCCGACCCCTGGCTTGTTGTGACCTCTCCTCTGTCTGATCCCTCTGTACCTTGCTGCCAGCCAGTTAACCGACCCGGCTTGTCTGACCAATCTCACTGTTCCTGGTTCCGGTCCAGTCTGCTAAGCTGATCCAATTTGCTGAGTTCCTATGTTCCTGGTTCCGGTCCAGTCTGCTAAGCTGATCCAGTTTGCTGAGTTCCTGTGTTCCTGGTTCCGGTCCAGTCTGCTAAGCTGATCCAGTTTGCTAAGTTCCTGTGTTCCTGGTTCCGGTCCAGTCTGCTAAGCTGATCCAGTTTGCTGAATTCCTGTGTTCCTGGTTCCGGTCCAGTCTGCTGGACGATTCCAGTTTGCTGAGTGTTCCTGATTCCAGTTCTACCTGCTGTGCTCCAGTGTGCCTACCAAGTCTGCGGAACTACCTTCACCTTGGTTGATCCTGCCAGGCACTCATACCCCTCCTACCTCCGCGCCTGCTGTTACCTTACCAGGGGCTGCTGGTGGGAGGCGTAAGGGAGGCCTTCCTCTGCAAGTCCGGGCTCATCACTGCCAGGTACGTGACACCTTACAACATATGCCGCTTTGCGCCTAAAGGGCGCACAAAATCATTCTCCAGACACGGCTCCTATTAACCAATCCATAACGTCTTAACGCGTGTCGCTTCCCAACCTGTGTTTCCGGACCAGTACCTATAGAACAGTCTTTAACTGCATGTGCTTCAGAAACAGCTCCTATGGAATAGCCCACAATGGTTTTACTGTGTTGCGCCTCTTAACGTAGGCTTCAGAACCAGCTCCTATGGAACAGTCCATAACCGTCTTCCAACATGCGCTTCAGAACCAGTACCTCTGGAACAGTCCATAATGGTTTTAACATGCTGCGTTTCCCAACACCTGCCGCTTTGCTACCGGGTGACACACCAACCTCATTCTTCCGTGACGGCTTCCATGTCACCATTCTGTATCTTCTGTGTCTTCTTCTTCCTGACATCTTCATTCCCTACCGCAATTCTGGCATGTCGGCGGTATTTCAGTGTTCTGAATTGGCAGCAAAGCCTCTAACCTGTATGAAGAGACCTCACCACCAATTCGTCCCTCAAATTGCATAGATAAATGCAAGACTTTCCTATATAAATGTCGAGTCCAACAACACTACCAACTTGAACCAATGACGATGCTGCGGCAATATTGAGCAATACTACAACGGGATGCATCAAATAATTCAAAATACTGTTGGCCTTACTGGAATGTCCAAATACTACCTCCCACCAAGACCCTCCCGCATCATTTTCTAGTTGATGCAATACCTCCTTTAGTTCATTCTGATCGTGGTGGATGACTATAGTAGCATTATCTTTCTCTTGCTGCAGCATCCTCATAAGTCTCTCATCTCTATCCCAATCTGTTAACCATTCCTGTATCTTCCTTCCCATACCAAGGTTCAGGGCTCTCAGATTAACAGGGCGGTTATGGTTGATATCTACAGACAGATTGGCAATATGCGGTACCACATAATTCCATTCCTGTGTCTGGATTTCAGAGACACCGCCAAGGGGACACCATGCTCCTCTAGCTAGTGTCAGGTTCACAGAACATCCTAGTTCCATGACTAACGTTACATTAGTATCCTTTAGGACAAAGAAACAAACTCTCCCATGTCCCAAATAATACACTGGCGTTCCCTTCCCGGCAATGTTTTCCCCATCCAGAACACAGAGTGAGGCATCTTCCCAACATTTCTCATTCACCACCGTGTATTGACCTGGCATACACAGGATGTCATGGTCATGCTTCCGACAGAGGGAAATGTCAACCTGCCTCCAGCTCCCATCCTCTCTGATCACATTTGGGTAATTTAGCCTCAGATGTAACAAAGTAGAATCCCCAGTCAGCAAGCCCATTGATACCACCGAATACACAGACTGACTCTGTACTTCTGTATATGGGATCAATGAGGAAGCATAGCATCTCTCATAATCCAAATTAGTGCAGCCCATCCAGGCATTCGACCACCACTTTGGATCAGTGTAAGAGATGTGCTTTGGTAAAATCTTACTAAGCTGTGATGCTAACTCATAAGGCCACTGCCCCTCATACAGAGATTGTACAATCAGCTTGATGTTGGTTGACAGTTCCGCCTGCCCCTGCGTGCATGCCAGAGCCCATGACATATTTTTGCCCTGTATCACCACACTGTCTACCAACCTCTTAAAATGGCGGATAAAATCTTGAGCCACTATTACCTGGGTATTTAGGTGACGTTGTTGAATGTTATCGAGAATGTCATTGATCTCTCTCTGAGCAACAAAGCCCCGCTTGCTGTCTGAAGCTATGGCTGAGAGTTTGTTCCTCAGGAGATCGAAGTCCACTCCATTAACGACGCCCATTCCGGCTCCTATTCCCCCAATATAGTGCTGAGTACATCCCTCCTCTTCCGGTTACTCCTCAGAAATAAGCGTCCTGCATGAACCTCCGCCCGTCTCTAAAAGAGCATGCCACTGATATACTGACCGCACTTGATTCAGAGTATACTCAGCACATATAGGGTAATGGGATTTTATCAACCACTGCGAGACGTTGAAGTGCCATGTGGTGAAGGCATACTGTTACCCAGGTAGC
The DNA here is from genome assembly GCA_029206835.1 of Rana muscosa. NCBI lineage: Eukaryota > Metazoa > Chordata > Amphibia > Anura > Ranidae > Rana > Rana muscosa. The sequence goes on from CM055121.1 coordinate 881,900,010, forward strand.
CAGCGTTTGGGACGAGCTTAGATCTATTTGTAGTGGTTCCCCTTTCTCTAACAGAGCATGTCCCTGTGTGTGGTCACTGGCATTACCTGTGCAGGGTTTCAACCTCTCAGGTGAGACATCAACACAGACGTATCTCCCCCATGTCCAATTCTGGTGTCCCACATGTCCAGTAACCCAGAGATTCTCTGTAGGACTGATAAGACTGGGATACCGCTCTCCATTTAGGTGTCATCTGGAGCTCCCTAGTTTGGCCAACAGGCACCTTACTATGCCTAAGTGTCAGCCTCCTGGGCCTCTGCACCCTATTACTTTGGTCATGCCAATATGCCACACAAAAACATACTTCCCTTCTTTTAATTCTTCACCAAAAACCCCATATCCTACGTCCCTTGTTTCCCAAGGTTTGGATAGATTGGAATTTTTTTCTAACCAATAACCCGTTTCATTCATATATATAGTTGCATCCACAAACAGCTGGAGGGATTCCGGTATGATATTTTGCAAGTCTTGTTTATACGCCAGTCCTTTAGATGTTACGTTAGGATTGAATCGTCCAAAAGCAAAAGAAACTTTGTATTGCAAATCGCCATGGCGACCCCATTGATATGTCTCCGGTAACTTAGGTGTCACGGGTGTACTTACCGAGGCCGAGATGCCGAGAGTGGTTCACCCTTGCGACTTGGCGCACTCCGCCCCCTGGAGGTGGAACAGGGAGAGGATGGTGCGAAGAGGCACTGGCTACCAGCAGGTGAGGAAGTCTTGGTAGAGGATCGGGTGACCAGGAACAGGCTGAGGGCCTAACACCAGGCTGATGAGGGCTCTCACAAGATCCAAACAAAGACACAAGTCCAGGGCACTACAGGGGCCAAGCGGGTAGGCTGAATCCAGATACTGGCTGTAGAAACAGGTACTGAGGGTGCAGGCCGAGGGTCTAACACAGTAGACAAGTGATCAGTCCAGGAATACGAAGCAGGTAATCAGAGCTGGAGGCAAGTAGCAAATCCGGAATACAAGCAGGAGATCAGGGATTGGAGATTGTTAGAAAGTCGGAGTCACAGGCCGAGGGTCAAACACAGCGGGCAGGCAGAAGAGGTCCGAGAGGCAAGCCAAAGGTCAGGTCCAGGAGAGAAGCAGCGTAGTCAGGTCGATCCGGGTCACAACAAAGGTTCAGACGTGTATACAGGAAACCAGGTACAAGGCAGGAAGCTGACGACAAACCAGCAACCTGTCAGCGCCACTAGGCTTCTTTAAATAGGCCTGTCAGAGTTCTGATTGGTGCGCCATTGCGCATGTGCAATTCGTGCACCATTGTGCGTGCGCCGTTCGCGCGTGCGCGTGCGCCGAAGCGCCATTCCACCGCGCATGCGCGCAGGGCTGCAGCGGCTGAATAGGGGATTTCCATGACATTAGGACTCTCTGATATTATCCAGACCTTTCTCCTTCTCTCAACTCCCCCCTGCCCCCACTTCTGCCCTAACAAGTCCAACATTGATGACACAGCAGAAGTGGATGCATAGTTTTCCTCAGGATTTTCACTTTCCTCATCATCCCCTGAATGTTCGTCTGAATCAATTTGAGATATTACATGGCTCAGATGGATCGCCAACGCGACAATTATGATCCTTCTATCCATTCTCCAGAGACTTTGACAATCTTTGCTCCACCAGGACTCTGGAAACACAAGAACAAGAGCGGAATCAATTCTTATCAGCAGTACCTTTTACATTGATCAGCATGAACCTATTTCTCTATCTCCCTTTTTTTCATGCCTTTTGCACCCTTATTGTCCATGAGCCGCTTTACCTTGACTACCTGATCACTAAGGGTCATAGTGACTGAACGGTCCGGTCCAGTTTGCATCCCATGAAGATTTGGAAACAAAGTTCTTTACCATAACCCTGTCTCCAATCTTCAAGCTAACAGGAGGCCTTTCAGGCTGCTCCTTATCTTTAGGTTCCATGTTATTTGCAGCAAATTGAGCCTCCACCCACTTTGTACCTGTTCTTGCAGCTGGACCAGAAATTTGTTCCTTTTCAGCACTCTCTCACGGGGGTGCCAAGTATTGGGTCTGCTGGATGGCTGAGGTTCATCATTCTTCCCGTCATCAACTGATTTGAATCAGCCAGTTCTTTCCCGATTGCAGTACCATCTTTTTAAGTCTCTCTTTCAGTGTTCGATTCATCCTCTCAACCATCCCTGCCGATTGTGGATGGTATGGTACAAGGAATCTCTGTTCTACGCCCAGCAGCTCACAAATATTTTTCATGACCCTACCAATTAAGTGAGTCCCCCCCTATCAGATTCCAGTACTTTGGGGAACCCCCATCTTGAAAAGACATCGGTACACAAAGCTCTAGCTGTGGCAGTAGCAGAGTCCTTTCTCAGGGGTAGAGCCTCCACCCACTTTGAAAAAACATCCACAACTACCAGCAGATATCTGTATCCTCCAGTGGCACTTGGTAATGGACTAACAAAGTCAATCTGCAGGTTTTCCCAGGGTCCATCAGCTACCGGTACCCTTGCTAAGACTGGTTTCTGTCCCCTTGGCCTAGGGTTCATTTGTGCACAGATCAAACATTCCTGCACTACCTGTGACACTGTGTTACCCATTGCCTCCCACCAGTATCTAGCTTGCACAAATTTCAAGGTACCCTGAACACCCATGTGGCCTGTTAACCTGTGATTCTCCCGGACTAAATCCTTCTGATGCTGGGAGGGTACTACAAACCGTCTTCCTTCTGAAGTCTCTCTTAACAGTAGATCGTCTTGCAATACATAATTTTGGGGAGCATCTGCAGATTTTACTGTAAGCTGCTTTTTGATTAAGCTCAAGGCCTCATCCTTATTTTGTTCAACTGCTAAACATGGGGTAGGCATCTCAGCACCGGCAGGAGTTCATGTGAACCTGCTTTCACCTCCTGGTCCTCAAAATTATGTTCCTCCCAGGCCTGCCTCCCTTCAGCATCATAGGGTTCCACTTGACTCCTATCAGGGCTGCCTCCTTTGCCAGCTCATCTGCCTTGTTGTTGCCCACAGTAACCTCCTCTCCATCTCTTTGGTGAGCTCTCACCTTAATGATAGCCACTCTGAGGTTCCACACTTGCTCTTTCCCATATATCACTTAGCACCGCACTATGTACCAAGTCTTTTCCAGAGGCATCACTGAAGCCCCTTGACTGCCACAAAAGGCATGTATTCGGTCAGAGACCTTGTTACATAGGCGCTGTCAGAGAATATGGTTATGGGACCTGAACTGAAATGCGTGATGGCCTCTCACTGCCTCCAGTTCAGCTCTTTGGGCAGAAAAGCTTTGAGGGCATTTAGTCATGATTTTCTCATTGGTCTGGGGGCACCACATACCCTGTGTGAAAACTTCCTTCATCCCAGTACCTTGATCCATCCACCCAGATTTTAAGGTCTCCATCACCTGTTGCTAACCTGAATACCTCCTGTGTTCTGGTCCGATGTACCTCCCCACAGTCATGCTGCTCCTCCTCATATTGCATCAATTTTGGGAGAGTGTAGGTGGCATTGTGGGTCACAGACAGATTTCTGGGTGTTAAATCCACTAGACATCTGGCTACCCTTTGGGAGGATACTCCACTGAGGGTACGTTCCAAAAGCATTTTAATCAGAGAATGGGGTGTCTGCAGAATGATTTTGCCAAACCCCACAACATGCTCTGTGGAGAGAACCGCCCAGTGCACTGCCAAAAGGTTTCTGACACATTCATCGAATCCCCTCTCTACCGGGCTTAGTACCCCATAGGTACCCATTTTCCCTGCCTCTCCTGCAGCAACACCGCTGTTATTGTTACTGCAGAGGCATACACTTGTAGTGCAAAGGGCAAATCAGCATTCGGATTGCTCAAGGCCGGGGCTTGCATCAGACTCACATTTAGCTTGGTGAAAGCTTGCTCATGCTTTCCCAACCAGTCTAATGGGTCTGTTTCCTTTTTGTCTCCTTTGAGAAAATCATACAGTGGTTTTGCCTTTTCTGCAAAGCCTTCAACGAAGTCCCTGCAGAAACCGACCATCCCCAGGAATTGTCTCAGCGTAGTTTTAGTGATTGGTCTTGGTAATTTCCTGATAGTTTCACATTTGTTTGGTCTGGAGTCCTTCCCCCCTGTGAAACTATCACACCCAAGAAACATACTTAATCCTTCATCAATTGTGCCTTTTTGAGGTTTAATTTCAGACCTGCATTCTCAATTAGTGTCAGGAGCTCCTCTAGCAGAGCATAATGCTGCTCTTTTGTCTTTGTTTGAAGCAAGATGTCGTCCACATACTGAATGATGCATTCTGGCTCAGAAAATGTCTTCAGAATGTCCACCATACAGATATGGAAGTACGTAGAGCTGGATTTGAACCCCTGAGCTAATCTACAGAATGCATACTGTTTCCCCTGAAAAGTAAAGACTAGCTTGTATTGGCTATCCTCATGTACGGGAATGGAAAAATAGCCATTTGATATGTCAATTGATGAGTACACCTTTGCTGAAGGTTTCAGTGCTGTCATGTCTGGCATCTTAGCAACTACATACATTTGTTTCCCATTAGGATCCTTTTGAAGTTTGATATTCGTTACACTTACAGCAGCTCCCGTATCTAATAGTACATTTGTGCGATGGCCCCCTATCGACCCTTGGATACGTGGTCTACCGCTTTTGTCCCTCTCCAGATGACATACTAGGGACAATACCGGGGCCTGACATCCCTATTGTTTCAAATAAGGATTGGTTGGGGGTGGGGTTTTATACTCCTCCTGGTTTTCTTTAACCCCTTGCCTTATCCTCTCTAACTCCCTCAAAAGAGGACCATATACTGTAGCATCAGGTGCCTTGTTCGGCTCCGTTGCCACCTTATCTGATCCAGGTTTTTGCTGTTCCTTCTTATGCCAAGGCCTCTTCTCCCCTGTCCGTGCTCCTCCTAGGCAATTGACAGTCCTTCATTACATGGCCTGTATTTCCACATCTGTAACACCTGCCTGCAAATCTCAAGCCGTGTACACACGATAGGTTTTACCGATGAAAAACACTCCGATGGACTTTTTTCATCGGACAAACCGATCGTGTATGGGCCACATCGGTCTTTTTTCCATCGGTGTTTAAAAATAGAACATGTTTTAAATGTATCCGATGGTAAAAAACCGATAGCAAATTACTATCGTCTGTGGGGAACTCCATCAGATAAAAAACCCACGCATGCTCAGAATCAAGTCGACGCATGCTCAGAAGCATTGAACTTCATTTTTCTCGGCTCATCGGAGTGTTTTACGTCACCGCGTTTGGAATGGTCGGTTTTTTGACTGATGGTGTGTAGGCAAGACTGATGGAAGTCAGCTTCATCGGTTTAAAAACCATAGGAAATCCGATCGTGTGTACAGGGCTTCACTCTACGTTCGCTTTTAACTACCTCTGCCATTCTTTTGTGGGGCCTATTGTCTTGATCTGTCTCCTGAACCCAGTCCCTTAATGTGTTTATAAAGGTCTGGTATGAGGTGGCATTCCTCAGTGCCATTCTGGTATGGTAATCAATACATGTGCACTTATTAGCCATAGAGCACAGAAAACTACTGTCATCAGAAGACATATCAGGACAATTGTATGTGGCTTTATAAATGGTGAAGTATTCACTGCAAAAGAGTATTGGATCAATTCCCCTCCTAAATTTTGTATTCTCTAGGGCATCTGAACCCCTAGTATCTCTTCTTCCCATTATGCGCTGCATTTCCCTCATTCTATCTGCCAAGTTCCCCCAATTTGAGTTTAACTCAGGAGTTAGACCTCTATGATTCCCGAATGGTGGTTGCAGTTTTTCACACAGTTGCAATGGGAGCCATGCGGAGGAGAGCGCATGCATCCCTATTGTTTAAAATGTACTGTGTCACTACAGCTTCCAGCCTGTTCGAGAGACTAATGGGTGAAGCACTTGTGTCAAATCTTCCCAAAATCTGGCACAGATTTGTGCGATCTTGTATGGAGAGTGTCGTGGATTGGGTACTACCCTCCCTTTTTATAATTGCAGATCCTGGCCAAGTCCTTTCTGACGCAGGAGTAAAGAGAGAAGAACTCTGATCTGGGGGCTCTTCAGGACTGTCAGCTGACCATACTGGTTGCTGTTCGATCAGCATCCTTTCTCCCTGCTCTTGTGTCACACCGGAATGTGTATCCTTGTTAGCACAACAATGGCTGTGCACTTTCTCCATTGCCTGTGCTTTCAAAGATAGAATGGCATGATCTTTTTGGGCTAGCTGAGTTTTTTCCATTCTTGTAACTCTCTCTTAAGTATTTATATCGCAGATTCATTCCCCGCCTCTTTCTTTTCTAAAGATGCGATATACTGTTCTCTCAACATACATGTTTCCTTCCATTCATCCACTCCTTGCTCCAACAAACCATTCTCAGTCACCAATTGTTCAATCTCATCCCTCATTTAATCACACTCACAAACATTTGTGTCAGCATTCGCAGCTATAGCTGAAATATCTTTACTCACATTTTCTATCTTTCCTATTAATTCTGTCCTATCTTTACACCACTCCAATTCTGTCTGCTCTGCGATTTTTCATGTTCAATAACATGCATACCACATTGGCCATTCTCTCCTTCTTGCCTTTTTTGGAAGACCTTTTAGACTTGATGGCCTCATTATGAGTATTGCATTGCTTTAATAGATCATTGATTTGGTGTATTAACTCATTCTTTTGTATATTATGAAATTGGATACACACATTTTCTTTTCAATAAACTGTTCAAGAATATCCATTTCTATGTTAATCTGCAAGTAGCTACACTGAACAGTTGATTAGACAATATACAGCGACAAACAAACAGAGCCACAGACCCACAGGAAACAACAAAAAAACTGGTATAAAGCTTATTTAAAACTTGCTACCACTTGTAGTTCTACAGAGCGCACTCTTAATCAACGCTCTCCTGTCAAATTGCAGGCCACATTGAACTTCTATAGGAACAGAAAGCTCTTTCACTCCCACATGGGTAAAAATAAAATAAAAAACCTTTAAATAAAAAAATATTATAAAAAAAAAAATAAAAAAAAATAAAATAAAAAAAAAACGATATTTCTCCCACTTTTTCCGCAAAGATGTGTGGTTTATCCTGTCAATCTGCAGACTATATCGGATACCCTCACTCACCAGTACAATTAACTGGCTACAGGCCTAACACACATTAACAATACAATAAACGTTTAACATATAAATATTTATCAGCCAAAAATAATCTCACCAGGTTTTGCGTGTCCGCTCACTTGATGAAATTTCATAGAACTTTCGGGACCATCAAAGCAGGGCTTCAGAATTCGCAAGCCAGCGCCAATCTTTGTCCGCACTAGAGACGATTTTCAGTTCTGGGTTATTTGAGGACTTCTTAGCTTAATGGACTCAAACAAAAATACATTAGGGTTTGTGAATTCTGTTCAGAAATAAATCCCACAGTCCCATCTGGGGTGCCAAATGTTGTAAACTATGCAATTATATATATATATATATATATATATATATATATATATACACCGGTATATATATATCGCATAAATGTATTACTGTGTATTTGTCCCTTGTTTGCTAGTCTAGCCTATCAGAGAATGCTAGGCCTAATTCTATAATCTTACCTATAAAAGACAGACAGTTGCTCAGTAAATCATGTTATATTTATTCCTTTAAAAATAGGAAACATATCCTAACAACAGATATCAGATACAGTCTATATCAACAATAATAATGAAAGATACTTAACACTCCTCTCAATAACCCTCACTTTCAGGGCTCAGATGTAACAGAGAGCTCTCTCAATCCCAAACGTCCCGTTTTAAAGGACATCATTCATACCTCATTCAAACTCCCTCCCATTGCCAGCCCATCTGCCTCTCGACCAATCGTTGCACTTCCATGATCCTCGTCTTGTTACTGATTGTCCTGCCATACCTGTCCTCTAGGGGCGATGTTGCCCATATAATCTCCAATAGCTTGCTGGCTCCTTTAATCATTACACTTGTGTTGACAGCTGCACTTCCCTTTTGTCTTCGGAGGGATTAATCAACAGGATCTTAGACATTGCGGAGCCGGGCCTAACAGATTACATTCCTGAGGGGGGGGGCATCCTGTGCTCCGGGCATGACAAGCCTCAGCTTATCTGACCATTGGGAATGCAACAGAATATGTACAAAACCAAGAACTTATATTCCTTACAACAATATTGTTTTATTATTGTCATAATAATTACGATTATTCGCTATGATGAAGTTAAAAACCCAGGAAGTCAGCACAGCGATGATGGGAGCCCCTCATAATGAGCACAGCAGGGGTACAGCCCCAGGAGGAAGTCAGCACAGCAGAGGGATGGTGGGAGCCCCTCATAACGAATGTTCGTAATTGTTACGAAAATGTAACAAACCTAACGAACTTTCGTATTTCGTACGAATCCAAAATTAAATTTCGGACACGATTCGCGAAATATGAATTAACGGGCTACTACAAACCCCATTGGGAGCAACTCATAATGAGCATAATGAGTTGACAACTGACATATTGAGAAAGGTATTTTTTGCTTTTTAACCACTTAAGCCCCGGACCATTTTGTAGCTAAAGGACCAGAGGTGTTTTCAGAATTTGGCACTGCGCTGCTTTAACTGGAAATTGTGCGGACATGCAATGTTGTACCCAAACGAAATTTGCGTCCTTTTCTTCCCACAAATAGAGATTTCTTTTAATGGTATTTGATTGCCTCTGCGATTTTAATTTTTTGCGATATAAACGGAAAAAGACTGAAAATTTTGAAAAAAAATGATATTTTCTACTTTTTGTTATAAGAAAAATCGAATAAACTCAATTTTAGTCAGTCATACATTTAGGCCAAAATGTATTCAGCCACACGTCTTTAGTAATGACTGCCTATCTCATTTCTTGAGGTGCTAAAATGGCAGGGCAGTACAAAACCCCCCCAAATGACCCCATTTTGGAAAGTAGACATCCCAAGGAAATTGCTGAGAGGCATGTTGAGCCCATTGAAGAGTTATTTTTTTTGTCTCAAGTGATTGAATAATGACAAAAAAAATTTAAATTACAAAAAGTTGTCACTAAATGATATATTGCTCACACATGCCATGGTTATATGTGGAATTGCACCCCAAAATACATTTTGCTGCTTCTCCTGAGTACGGGGATACCACATGTGTGGGACTTTTTAGGAGCCTAGCCGCGTACGGGGCCCCGAAAACCAAGCACCGCCTTCAGGATTTCTAAGGGCACAAATTTTTGATTTCACTCCTCACTACCTATCACAGTTTCGAAGGCCATAAAATGCCAAAATAGCACAAACCCCCCAAATGACCCCATTTTGGAAAGTAGACACCCCAAGCTATTTGCTGAGAGGCATGGTGAGTATTTTACAGCTCTAATTTGTTTTTGAAAATGAAGAAAGAAAATCATTTTTTTTTTTTTTCCAATTTTCAAAACTTTTTGACAAAAAGCGAGATCTGCAACATACTCACCATACCTCTCAGCAAATAGCTTGGGGTGTCTACTTTCCAAAATGGGGTCATTTGGGGGGGTTTTGGGCCATCTGGGCATTCCATGGCCTCCGAAACTGTGATAGGCAGTGAGAAGTGAAATCAAAAATTTACACCCTTAGAAAGCCTGAAGGCGGTGATTGGTTTTTGGGGTCCGGTACGCAGCTAGGCTCCCAAAAAGTCTCACACATGTGGTATCCCCGTACTCAGGAGAAGCAACAGAATGTATTTTGGGGTGTAATTCCACATATGCCCATGGCATGTTTGAGCAATATATCATTTAGTAACAACTTTGTGCAAAAAAAAATAAAAATAAAAAAAAATTGTCTTTTTTCCGCAACTTGTGTCAACATATAAAATATTCCATGGACTCAACATGCCTCTCAGTATATAGCTTGGGGTGTCTACTTTCCAAAATGGGGTCATTTGGGGGGGGTTTTGAACTGTCCTGGCATTTTATACACAACATTAGGAAGCTTACATCCACTCTTCTAACCACTTGAAGACAAAGCCTTTTCTGACACTTTTTGTTTACATGAAAACATTATTTTTTTTTGCAAGAAAATTATGTTGAACCCCCAAACATTATATATTTTTTTAAAGCAAAGGCCCTACAGATTAAAATGGTGGGTGTTGCATTTTTTTTTTCCACACAGTATTTGCGCAGCGATTTTTCAAACGCATTTTTTGGGGAAAAAATACACTTTTTTTAATTTTAATGCACTAAAACACACTATATTGCCTAAATGTTTGATGAAATAAAAAAGATGATCTTAGGCCGAGTACATAGATACCAAACACGACATGCTTTAAAATTTCGCACAAACGCGCATTGGCGACAAACTACATACATTTTTAAAAGCCTTTAAAAGCCTTTACAGGTTACCACATTAGATTTACAGAGGAGGTCTACTGCTAAAATGACTGCCCTTGATCTGACCTTCGCGGTGATACCTCACATGCATGGTGCAATTGCTGTTTACATATGACGCCAGACCCACGCTTGCGTTCGCCATTGCGCAAGAGCAGGGCAGGACAGGGGTGCTTTTTTTTTTTTTATTATTATTAATTTTCCTTTTTTTTTTTTTTTTTTAAACTGTTCCTTCCATATTTTTTTTTATCATTTTTATTGTTATCTCAGGGAATGTAATATCCCCTATGATAGCAATAGGTAGTGACAGGTACTCTTTTTTTTGAAAAAACTGGGGTCTATTAGACCCTAGATCTTTCCTCTGCCCTCAAAGCATCTGACCACACCAAGATCGGTGTGATAAAATGCTTTCCCAATTTCCCAATGGCGCTTTTTATATCCGGGGGGGACATTCCCTCCCACTGCTTGTAAAAGCAGTCCAGAGGCTAATTAGACACTAGGATTGCTTTTACATGAAAGCCGGCCGCTGGCTGAAAAGAATGATACCAAGATGATACCTAAACCCGCAGGCATCAATCTGGTATAACCATTCAAAGTCCAGCAACATACCAGTACGTTGCTGGTCCTTGTTGGACATGTATTGTAATCTTTTTTTTCATGCAGCCTGTTGGCTGAACGAAAAAAAAAGATTGATCGGTGGGTATGCCCACCATGAGAATACCGCCCTTCATCCACCCACTTCTAATGATGGGCATACATGCACCATTTATATATGCCAAAGCATGGGGGCATCTTCCCGCAAAAGTTATGCCGCGTACACATGGTCAGACTTTTCCACGGGCAAGCCTCCGTCGGAATTTCGACCGTATGTACACGGCATTAGGAGCAAAATCGCTCCTTCGCTCCTCCGCCCCTGCTGCCCCAATGCTTCGGCATATATGCTTTTTTTTTTTTAACTGTGGTGGTGAAATAACCTCCTACAGCACTGGAGTCGCAGGGATCAGGCCTGTCTCTGCGAACGCTGCAGTTATGTGTGTTGTGTTTTGCAAGTGACAGTGATCGATCGATACTGCACTTGGGTGGCCTGGGCTGGATAGAGGGGCAAAACGCAGGTGCTAGCAGGTATCTGGGCTGATCCCGCTAACACTGCGTTTTTGGGAACCCTAATCTGCTGGGGACGCTAGTATAGATCTGATCAGATCAGATATTGATCTGTTCAGATACTATACCACTAAGGAAGGTGTATGCTTCACGCGTGGGTGTTGGCATTACTGGCACTAACCTGACGCTGCCTGGGGTGTGACGCAGGGTTAACTAGGGGCAATTAGGGGGTTAAAACCTTTATTAGATAATATATGGGGGTACCTGACGCTATAAAAACCTGCGGCAAACCTAAAAAAAATAACTGGCTATCTATCGGCACCAGCATAACTAATACAGCGTTTAGAAAAATGATTGCTTAGTGACACTGGCAAAAGGGGGTGAAAGGGTTACCTGGGGGGGCGATCAAGGGGTTAAACCTTTATTAGGTAATATATGGGGGTACCCGACGCTATAAAAACCTGCGGCGAACCTAAAAAAAATAACTGGCTACCTATCGGCATCACCGACAATAAGACAGCGATCAGAAAAACGATCGCTTAGCAACAGTGGTGATAGGGGGTGAAAGGGTTACCTGGGGGGCGATCAAGGGGGTTAAACCTTTATTAGGTAATATATGGGGGTACCCGACGCTATAAAAACCTGCGGCGAACCTAAAAAATATAACTGGCTACCTATCGGCATCACCGACAATAAAACAGCGATCAGAAAAACGATCGCTTAGCGACAGTGGTGCTAGGGGGTGAAAGGGATATCTGGGGGGCGATCAGGGGGTTAAACCTTTATTAGGGGGGGTTATGGGGCTACACTGGACCTAAAACTAAACTGTAGTGACACTTTTACAGTCACAAATGTCACTGATTGCAGTGACCATTTATTTACTGATCACTGCAATCAGTGACACTGTGACTGGGGGGTGATCTGGGGGGTGTCTGGGGGGGCCTGGGGGGGCGATTTGTGTGCCTATGTGTCCTGGTGTCAGTGTAGTGTTTTGTGCACTGACCTGATGTCTTCTCTTGTACGGCGCTCGGTATATGTGAGCGCCGCATGAGAGATGACATCACTTCCTCTGCCTGTGTAAACACTACACAGCAGAGGAAGCTTTCTCATTTGCCGGGAGCGATCGCGAGGGGGTGGCCAGAATCGAACGGCCGTCCCCTCATCTCGGATCGCTCCCCAACGGAAAACGACCGCTCACTGTATAGGAGGGGGGTCCGATCGGACCCCCCAACTATACAAAGGCAATCACGTAGATATACATGACTTTGCCTGTTGGTGCCATTCTGCCGACGTATAACTACAGTGGGCGGTCGTTAAGTGGTTAAATTCATCATAACGAATGTTCCTAATTGAATTGACACGAATTCCGAAATACAAATTTTCGTCTAATACGAAACGAAACAAATTTATTGATGGCGCACATGTCTAATGGACAGCCCTCACATCCCAAAGTTTCCTAAAAGAAGACACAAATAAAACACACAAACTAACTCCACACTAACTGTACATAACTCTTTACCAAACAGAGGGTGTTATCATCCTCTATTTGGTGACAGAACAAACACATTTTTCAGGATTTTTTTCAAAAGTGACACATTATTTTCTTTCTCCACTCCAGCCGGAGGACACAAGACTCTGGTCCTTACTGAACCACTGACGGTAGGTGGGTACCCAGGTCTGAGTAGTTGAGGGCGGACTAGTTTAGAGTCTGTGGGATTGTTCCGGGATTTGTGCTGGGCATTGTGGTTCCTCCACTGCTTCAGCTGGAGTACCGGTGGATGGAGATTCCTCTGTAAACCATGGCTCCTCATCACTGGAAGAAGCCTCCTCCGGGGAGGACCAAGCAAACAAATTCTCCAGAGATCCAAACTTGTCCAACACACCAGGCGAACCCCAGTCTATGACCTGGCCCTCGCTCACCCCATCCAGCTCACCTGAGGGATCCCCTTCCTGCAGCATGGGCTCATTCCGGATGGGCACAGCAAGGGTCTTACTTGGAGCCGGCTCTTCAGGGAGATCAACCGGAGGCCGCACAATAGCACTTGCAACCTCCGGGCCCCTGGCCAGGTCTTCCCAACATCCTCTTCTCCCTCCATGTCCCGGAACTCAGGGATGGACGAGCCTGGTGAAAAGTCCTTCACTGCTGGGGTAGGCGACACATGGCCCTCTCCGGCCTTCGAGTCACCTGCAACTGTGGTATTCACAGCCCTATGAGCAGGTTTGTAGAGTAGTAGGTGGCCTCTTGTTGCACAGGCCCTAGGCGAGTCAGAGGGTCCCCGCAATGTCTGCACCGGGCCCAGGCACTGACTCCAGCCGTAGGAATGCAACATCTGGGACACAATATACACAGCCACTCCACTCCTCCTACCACCCCTAAGGCAAGTCCTCCGGTAAGTTCCAACCGGATGCCGGTGTCCACCAGCACCCGATCCTGCACATCAGGTGACCACTGCATAGTGGGCGTTCTCCGACGTCCTTCCGCCATCTTCACCCGCCTCGTGTCTGGCGCGCAGCTCCCTGGTCTCCGTCACTGTCCTCCGCAGGGGCGTAGCTCTGCCCATTCGCTAGTAAGCTCGGCGTGCGAGGAACTGTAGGCAGGTTTTCAGCCACGCACACTGTAGCGACACCTGGTGGCAGGCGTCGATGAACTGCAGACACTGTCCAGACAGGTTTAAACTTTTAAACTGCGTCACACACTGGAACTGAAAGCAGGCAAAGTTTGCAGTAGTCACCATTAACACAGAAAAGTCCCCTTGCAATGCCCTACTGTAAGGGAATGACCTCTGCAGACCCCGTCAATGACACCCCCTTGTGGCTCTGTTACTAGGGGCAACAGCAGACATCTCACAAGCACACTTCCCGACTTTCCACTGTGTTAGGCAGGGTTGACAAAGTGTTTTGCAAACAGTGGGAAATGACCGCGCTGTGCAGAGCGCCGTACACACTTGTAATCCAATGAGCGTGATGGCTCACCGTGATTGTCATGGGTGATAGCACGTGGTTACAGTCACTGAATGCAGGGCTTATCGCTGTTGTGAGTGTCCATTAGTACAACTGAGTGGAGGGAGCGTATTGGCAGCGCTGATCCTGGACGGTTACTATGGGCAACTATCACTTAGCAACAAGCTGGGTTTTGGTTGCTATGGACAACAACATGTAACACAGTCAGTTTTAAAGGCAAATACACAGTCCTTTCCTCATTACATCCCAAAGTTGGCAAAACAGGCAAAGTTTCCCCTGGCTTCTAGCCGTTGGTAGGGGCAACGGCTATCAGGTTAACCGTGAAAGTGGATCTCAGTGGGACCATGTGTAGCGGTGCACTGCCGCGAGTTTCAAAAGATCCACATATCACCCTGCTGCCTGACCCCCATTCATCCATCTCAAGACAATGAACAGTGATTTGCATTGCTTTGCTGTATTTTATTGCAGGACACAACTTGGATAGGATAGGGATGATATGAGATGCCCATAGCACTTAGCACATTGGTAGAGCTTTAATTGAAAGATTCAGTCCTGATAAGGCACAGCCAACGTTCACAGTCTGTTACTCTCTGCTTTTACTTCGCTGCAGACTATTGCTCCTCCTCTTCAGCACTGACTCCTGCAGAGTATCACTTCTAGATTCCTGTGTAAATCCACTGCTGCAAAACCGTTAGTTTCCTGTATTACTTGCTTTTACTATGAGAAGTCACTCTGAATAACTCCCTAACTTTCTCAAAGTCACTCAAATGCTGGCACTGAGCCAGAGGTACATCCACACCTCCCCCCGACGGCCCAGTACTTTAGCAGCACATGGTGACAGATGGACTACTAGGCCCAGATGGTCCAATCTTGCAGAAGCTGCATTCTCCAGTCACAGCGATCCACACTATGCTTAAAGTCTTTTCCTGAACTGCTGCATTCCCCGGCCACAACAGTCTACACTATCCTCAATAGCTTCCTGCGGTTCCATTACTTGCTGTAGTGTACACACTGACCTTCTCAGTGCCCCCGGTCCATGAAGGAAAACACAGTTCAGCTGCACAGTCCAGCGTTTCCTCTAATCCTTCCTTTCTCCAAGAATTCCTCATCTCCAAAAATTCCTCCTCTGCGGTGCGTGTGAGGGATGATTCTTCCCCGCGACTCCCACCTCAGCACATGGCAGGCCCCAGGCTGGGGACCTCCCTGATAGCAACTCCCTAATGCTCCATCTCCCTTTCTTCCAGAACTCCTCCCCAGCAGCATGTGACCTCAGCTTATATGGGAGGTCCACCCCCTGCCAATACCGAATGGGGATTGGCAGAGCTCCTCACATGAGCTGCCTGTCACTCAGAACTTCAAGTCCAGCCTCTGTTCCAGAACATACTGACTGGAAGCGTCTCTCTCAGAGCCTGAGCACAAGTGGTCACACCCACTGCTACACTGATCACTCCCAGCATACCTCCCAACATTTCAAATGTCCCCTGCGGGACAGTCATCAACAATTTTCCTCTCCCACAGCAGTTGTTGACCGAGGGGGGGGGTGCTGCCGTGGGACAAGTGTTTTTATTTTTACTGGCATTCAATTAAACTTGTTGAGCGGGGGGGGGGCGGGACAAGTGTTCTGATAAGAGTTGTGGAGGGGGGAGGTGTTGCGGGGGAGGAGCTACGGCGGGACGGACGTTTGAAAAATCATGGGTCAGAAGTCAGAAGCTTACCTCCTCCTCCTGCTGCCTGCACTCTGCCTCCTCTTCTGTGCGGGAATTCTGACTCTATCACGGGAATGCGGGAGGTAAGTGGCTGTGCGGGATTAACCCGCAGAATCCGTGCAGGTTGGGAGGTATGCTCCCAGTCCCAGACCAATACAAACAGGCTTAGCTTAGAGCACAGGCCTGCCTAAATTTGCCTGTTCTGATACCTGAAACATAGAAAACCTCATTCTATCTAGAACCTACCAAAAAGGTAGTGGGTGCTACACAATGAATGCATTTAAAAAACAAAATCCATTAATGATTACAGATCTGCATTAATTTGTGTATTTTATACTTGCCTGGAGTTCAGCTTTAATTTTGTAAGTCTATTGCTCGCATAACATTCATGGTTTGGTGGGTCTTTAGTAGACTTTTGAGCCCGTAATATAAGATTACATGTGTAAAATTTAATTATATAAAATATATAACTGATGATTAGAGATGGGTTTTATGTTCGGGTCGAACATGAGTTCGACTCGAACATTGGCTGTTCGCCCGATCGCTGCAAATTCGAAAGCTGCGGAATACCCTTTAAAAGTCTATGGGAGAAATCAAAAATGTAAATTTTAAAGGTTAATATGTAAGTTATTGTCATAAAAAGTGTTTGGGGACCTGGGTCCTGCCCCAGGGGACATGTATCAATGCAAAAAAATGTTTTAAAAACTGATGTTTTTTCGGGAGCAGTGATTTTAATAATGCTTAAAGTGAAACAAAAGTGAAATATTCCTTTAAATTTCGTACGCCTATAAAGTAGCGCATGTTGCCCATGTTTAGAACTGTCCTTGCACAATGTCATTTCTGAAGGAAAAAAGTAATTTAAAACTACTCGTGGCTATTAATGAATTGTCGGGTCCCGGCAATACAGATAAAAGTCATTGAAAAAAATGGCATGCCCCCCCCCCAGTCCATTACCAGGCCCTTTGGGTCTGGTATGATTATTAAGGGGAACTCCGAACCAAAATGTAAAAAAAAAATGCATGGGGGTCCCCCCAAATCCCATTACAAGGCTCTTTAGGTCTGGTATGGATATTAAGAGGAACTATGCACCATTTTTTTTTTTAAATGGCGTAGGGGTCCCCCTAAAAATCCATACCAGACCCCTTTTGGTCTGGTATGGATTTTAAGGGGAATGTCGCACCAAAATAAAAAAAAAATGCTGTGGGGTTCCCCCCAAAAATCCATACCAGACCCTTATCCGAGCACGCAACCTGGCAGGCCGCAGTAAAAGAGGGGGGGACGAGAGAGCGCCCCCCCCTTCTAAACCATACCAGGCCACATGCCCTCAACATGCGGAGGATGTCCCCATGTTGATGGGGACAGGGGCCTCATCCCCACAACCCTTGCCCAGTGGTTGTGGAGGTCTGCGGGCGGCAGGCTTATTGGAATCTGAAAAGCCCCCTTTAACAAAGGGAACCCCCAGATTCCGCTCCCCCTACGTGAATTGGTAACGCCTACCATTTCACCAACAAAAAAAAAAGTGTCAAAAATGTTAAAAACCACATACACACACACACACACACACAAACACACTTGAGACAAGTCCTTTATTAAAAAGAAAAAAAATGTAATCCTCTCTCTAGCGATCCGAAAAAAAAAAAAAAAAAAAAAAGCAGACTCGATCCTCTCTCCATGGGATTTACCCACGGAATGACGCTCTCCCTCCGTACCAGTTCTTTTATAGCTGAGGGCGGGGGCCACCCGTCACTTGCGTGGGTGACCCCGCCTCCTCTGACACAACGGGGAAATGCCGGGGTTACCCAATGACATGTACGGGTGACCCGCCCCCTCTGGCGCATCACGGGAAACCTGCGTTGCATCAGAGGGGCGGGTCACCCGTACACGTCACTGGGTAAGAGCGTCATTCCGTGGGTACCTCCCATGGAGAGAGGATCGAGTCTGCTTTTTTTTTCTCCGTATCAGTTGAGACTGGATAACATCGTTGGAATTTTTTCTCTCTTTTTTTTATTTATTTTTTATTAAAAGGACTTGTCCCAACTGTGTCTGTGGTTAACATTTTTGACCCTTTTTTTAGTGAAATGGTAGGGGGTACAATGTACCCCGTTACCAATTCACATAGGGGGGCGGAATCTGGGGGTCCCCTTTATTAAAGGGGGCTTCCAGATTCCGATAAGCCCCCCGCCCGCAGACCAACACAACCAACAGGCAAGGATTGTGGGGATGAGGCCCTTGTCCCCATAAACATGGGGACATCCTCCCCATGTTGAGGGCATGTGGCCTGGTACGGTTCAGGAGGGGGGGCGCTCTATTGTCCCCCCTCTTTTCCTGCGGCCTGTCAGGTTGCGTGCTCGGATAAGGGTCTGGTATGGATTTTTGGGGGGACCCCACGCCTTTTTTTTTTCTTCATTTTGCTGTGGGGTTCCCCTTAATATTCATACCAGACCCAAAGGGCCTGGTAATGGACTGGGGGGGGGGAACTCATGCCGTTTTTTGCAATGACTTTTATCTGTATTGCCGGGACCCGACAATTCATTATAGCCGCGAGTAGTTTTAAATTACTTTTTTTTCTTCAGAAATTACATTTTGTGCAGGGACAGTTCTAAACACGGGAAACATGTGCTACCTTACAGACACATACTATAGACACCTCCCAGGTACGAAGTTTAAAGGAATATTTCACTTTTATCGTTTCACTTTAAGCATTATTAAAATCACTGCTCCCGAAAAAATTGACGTTTTTAAAACTTTTTTTTGCATTGATACATGTCCAATGGGGCAGAACCCGGGTCCCCAAACACTTTTTATGATAATAACTTGCATATTAACCTTTAAAATTAGCACTTTTGATTTTTCATGTTCGTGTCCCATAGACTTTAACGGTGTTCGAACAAATTTTTTGCCTGTTCGCATGTTCTGGATGCGAACCGAACCGGGGGGTGTTCGGCTCATCCCTACTGATGATATAACTTCCTGATGACACGCGCATGCGTGAAATGCATAGAAGAAAGACATGAGACGCACACATACAGGAGCTCCTCATTTCCGTTGGGCTTTTGAAATGCACGCCGCAAGTCAGACAGTGGACGGGACCGATTTCACAGACCCCTGAACTGCTATTGTGCTGATGGCTTACCAGAATGTATATATGTAAGTGAAGCACCTTTTTTATTCAATAAAAGCAGTATTACACTATCACCTGCCTTTTGTGGCTCATTTGGTGGAGCCAATTCTGCAGAGCATTTGATGGGGAAAGGAGACGAGAGCTGACTAATATGGAGGTTACATCTATTGATTGAAGATTTATATCCTACACTCATGCTTGGTCATTGGCTGGTTGCATCCATTTGAGTTGAGACAGATGCTGATTATTGTGGAGATTGGATCCATCGACTTAAGGGAATTGTACCCATATTATCCATGTTTGATGGTCACTTGCTGGCCGAAGTTATCTGATGAGCGCATTATTTATCTCACTTTGGGTGGAGCACTGCTTATTTGGAACATTGAAGCACTTTAATTCACAGGATCACGGTGTTGGAGAATAAATATTGGACTGATTATTTACAGAAACCATGAATTTTATTTATTTTATGATTGAACTAATTTTCTATTGAGTTTCACATTATATATATATATATTGTGAGGGGGTTAGCTCAGCAGCGGGTGTGTGTGACCCCCTGGACGGGTTCACCACACAAAAACAGGCACAGCAGACAGTGGTAGGAGAAAACAAAAGGGTGTGGTTTTATTTGAACTATATACAGACAAAAAAATACAGCAAAAACAAAAGAAACATGAAAAGAAATCCTGGTCAACTTGACCGCTCACTACTAGTGATGAGCCGAACACCCCCGGGTTCGGTTCGCACCAGTACCCGCGAACGGACCGAAAGTTCGCACGAACTTTAGAACCCTATTAAATACAATGGATGCGAACGTTCGAAATCTAAAGTGCTAATTATAACGACTATTATGCATGTTATTGTCCGAAAAAGGGTTTGGGAACCCGGGTTCTGCACCAGGGGACATGTATCAATGCAAAAAGAAGTTTTAAAAACGGCCGTTTTTCGGGATGCATAAAGTGAAAAAAAAAAAAGTCAAATATTCCTTTGAATATCGTACCTGGGGGGTGTCTAAAGTATGCCTGTGAAGTGCCACGTGTTTCCCGTGTTTAGAACTGTCCCTGCACAAAATTACATTTCTAAAGGAAAAAAAGCCATTTAAAAATGCTTGTGGCTTTAATGTAATGTCTGGTCCCGGTAATATGGATGAAAATCTTTAAGAAAAATGGCATAGCTACCCCATCACACCCCCCCCCCCATCCCAGCCCATTACCAACCCCGCACACAAAATAAAAAAGGCCCTATATACTCTGAACAGCCCTATACAGGCGGTGCATACAAGACAGGGACTGTAGGTTTGTTCTTATGTAGAATCTGTTTGTAATTTTGAACAGGAACATTGTTTAAGTGTAGCTCCAGCCAAAAAATCTATTTTTAAGCTTTTTGGAAAACATAGGGAAGGGTTATCACCCCTGTAACATTTGTTTTGCTGTCTGTGCCCCTGTTCAGAACATTTCACCTCACTTTCTGTCCCAATGACAAATGTTTTTGAAAAGTGGGGTTTTTATTGAAACAAGGATTGGTGACAAAGCATCAGTAGAGAGGAGACACCTTTTTCCCATTTTAACTCTTACAGGAGAGAATTCCCCTTCCTAGGGGTAGATTTCCTCTCACTTCCTGTTGTCTCCTTCCGTTTGCAAGTAGGAGTCGTTTGTAAGTTGGATGTTTGAAAGTAGGGGCCTGCCCTATATACTCTGCTGAAATTTGCCCCTTACATGTTGGTGTTGCCACAACACTGTAAGCCCTCACAGTTACTCTTGGTGGGCGCATGAATGGGCACTGCTGTGAATTATTAGATCAAGAATTGTAATTGCATGCCCCTGTTGAACAGGGGCTGAAAAATTGGGCCTTTGGTGGTGGTGGTGGTGGTGTTGACACAACACTGTAAGGCCTCACAGTTACTCTTGGTGGGCGCAGGAATGGGCCCTGCTGTGAATTATTAGATCAAGAATTGTAATTACATGCCCCTGTTAAACAGGGGCAGAAAAAATTGGGCCTTAGGTACTGGTGCCACAACACTGCAACCCCTCACAGATACTGTACTTGGAGCACAGCAATGAGCCCTGTTGCAAAGTATTGCATCAAAAATTGTAATTACACGCCCCTGTTAAACAGGGGCTGAAAAATTGGGCCTTAGCCACTGGTGCCACAACACTGCAACCTCTCCCAGATACTCTAGTTGGAGTGCAGGAATGAGCCCTGCTGCAAAGCATTGCATAAAAAAATTGTAATTACATGCCCCTGTTAAACAGGGGCTGAAAAATTGGGCCTTAGCTACTGGTGGCGGCACCCAGAAACAAAAATGTTCTTCCAAGCTATCATCATCATCATCAATCGGATCATTGAGGAGGAGGAGGATAGTCAGTCAACATAACAGGACAGTCTCTCAGCATCAGCATCAGTCTTGAAGGGATGTGACATTTGAAAATAAATTAGTCTGTTATATCAACTTCAGGTGTTTGGTAGCTGGTGGTGATCCAAGACCGGTTCATCTTTATGAAGGTCAGTCGATCAACCGAGTCAGTGGACAGGCGCACCGTGTGATCCGTCACAAATCCTCCAGCAGCACTGAATGTGCATTCTGAAAGAATGCTGGATGCAGGACAGGCCAGTAGCTCAATTGCATACTGTGCAAGCTCTGGCCAGTGATCCATCCTCAAGACCCAGTAAGCCAGAGGATTTTCGGTGGGGAAGGTGCCCAAGTCTGACCTTGCCCCTAGGTATTCCTGCACCATGTATATCAGACGATGGCGATGGTTGCTGGAACCGATCATACCTTGGGGCTGCGGACTAAAGAATTGTCTGAACGCATCGGTCAGGCGGCCACCTTCCCCACCGCTCCTTCTTTGACTGACCGAAGCCTCAGCAACTCGTTGTCCAGGACCAGGAGTTTGTAACCTCCCAGTCTTTGGGAAAGCGTTGCACAGACCTTTCTGCAAGGCCTCCCGGAGTTGTCTCATCCTCTGCTCCCTCTGCGACGGTAAGATAAGGTCCGCAACCTTACCCTTGTACCATGGATCAAAGAGAGTGGCCAGCCAGTAATGGTCCCTCTCCTTGATTCGAAGAATACGAGGATCCTTTCGCAGACTTTGCAGGATCAGGGAGGCCATGCAGCGTAGGTTAGCTGAGGCATTCGGTCCGGAGTCCTCTGGGTCACTAAGGACGACATGATCCGCAGCCACCTCCTCCCAGCCACGTACAAGTCCACTGGTTTCTTGGGACTGTAAATCATCCCTAAAAGACTGCTGCTGATGATGCTGAGTGCCAGGCTCCACCTCCATGCTGACACAATCCTCCTCCTCCTCCTCCTCTTCCTGTGCGATGGGTGGGACAGAAGGAACACTGTCTGGGTAAAGGGGGCCTTGAGAGGCAAGGAAGTCCTCCTCTTCCTGCCTCTGTTCTGCCTCAAGTGCCCTATCCATTATTCCATGCAGTGTATGTTCCAACAGGTGGACAAGAGGTACAGTGTCACTGATGCATGCACTGTCACTGCTCACCATCCTCGTGGCCTCCTCAAATGGTGCCAGGACAGTGCATGCATCCCTGATCATGCCCCACTGGCGTGGTGAAAAAAACCTGAGCTCCCCTGACCCTGTCCTGGTGCCGTAGTCGCACAGGTACTCATTGATGTCCCTCTACTGCGTGTGCAGCCGCTGCAGCATGGCCAACTTTGAGTTCCACCTGGTGGGCATGTCACATATAAGGCGGTTCTTGGGCAGGTTCAACTCCTTTTGCAGCTCAGCCAGGCGAGCACTGGCAATATAAGATCTGCGGAAATGCACACAGACTTTCCTGGCCTGCCTCAGGACATCCTGTAAGCCCGGGTACCTGCCCAAGAACCGCTGCACCAACAGGTTAAGGACGTGAGCCACACAGGGCACATGGGTCAGTTGTTCCTGTCGGAGGACGGAGAGGAGGTTGGTGCCATTGTCGCAAACCACCATTCCTGGCTTAAGCTGGCGTGGCGTCAACCACCTCTCGGCCTGCCCCTGCAGAGCAGACAGAACCTCTGCCCCAGTGTGGCTCCTGTACCCCAAACACACCAGCGCAAGCACGGCATGGCATCTTTTTGCCTGTGTACTTGCGTAGCCCCTTGAACGCCTACGGAGCACCGCTGGTTGCGAGGACAAAGCACAGGAAGAGGCCATGGAGGAAGAAGAAGAGGAGGGGGTGGAGGAGAGAGGTGTGTCACAACCAGTAGTAGCATTTTGGAGGCGTGGTGGCGGAACAACCTCCAACACTACTGCACCTTGTCCTGCATCCTTCCCAGCTGCCAAAAGAGTGACCCAATGGGCCGTGAAAGAAAGGTAACGTCCCTGTCCATGCCTGCTGGACCATGAGTCAGCGGTAATATGCACCTTACCGCTGACCGCCCTGTCCAGCGAGGCCAAGACATTGCCTTCCACATGCCGGTAGAGAGCCGGAATCGCCTTCCGTGAGAAAAAGTGGCGTTTGGGAACCTGCCACTGAGGAACCGCACATTGCACAAACTCACGGAAGGGGGCCGAGTCTACCAACTGAAAAGGCAGCAGTTGAAGCGCTAGCAATTTAGCCAAGCTAGCATTCAACCGCTGGGCATGTGGATGGCTGGGAGTGAACTTCTTTCGACGGTCCAGCAGCTGGGGCAGGGAAATCTGCCTGCTAGAATCAGACGTTGGTGTACTGCTAGCAGAGTGCCCGCAAGTACTTGGCTGTGACACCTAATTCTACACCTTCATTCCTCTCAGAGCAGGTTTCAGAGAGGACTGAAGGTATAGTGGGGTTGGAGATCCCAGCTGATGCGGTGCAAGGAGAGGTCCGCTTTGTTCTTTGGTGTGGGTCTTTAAGGTAGGCTTGCCAACGAGCTGCAGGTCAATATATGTCTGGTCAAGCATGTGGTGCCCAAGCGGGTGATGTTTTGGCCACGCGATATACGCTTGAGACATATGTTGCAAACAGCAGCTGTGCGATCTGATGCACTCGACTCAAAAAAAGGCCCACACCAAAGAACTTTATGAATAACGGGCTGAGGCAGCGCCCTGCACAGGCGGAGCTCTGAGGTGTGATTCCGTCGGTGTGCTGCCCTTACGCTGACCCCCCGAGGGCATCCTGCCTCGTTGGAGATGTGCCTCCTCCTCATCCTCCTCCTCCTCTCTCCTATTAGGCACCCACGTGGCGTCAGTGACCTCATCATCCCCTCCCTCCTCATCACTGGAGCCAATCTGGCAGTATGCTGCAGCTGCTGGAACATGACTGCCAGATTGGTGTCCTTCTTGAGCATCCCCTCTCTCTGCTCTCACGCTACTGCCTTCCTCTAGCTGGGTATCATCATCAGACCCTTCGAAACGCTGGGCATCCTCCTGGAGCATGTACCCAACACTGTGCTCAAACAGTTCGGGGGACTCCTCAGGAGGACATGGTTGGTCTAGGGAAGGAGTGACTGATGATGACATTGATACCAGGGAAGAGGACGCTTTAGCAGCTGCTTTGCCAGTAGGCTTGTGCAATTCGTTTCGTAACGAATTGAAATTCGTCCGAATTTAGCAACTTTCGGACATTCGGAAGCATTCGAATTTCCGAACAAAGCAATTACGAATAAGACCGAATCCGAAATAAATTATACCGCAAATAGCGAATGCCCGAATGTCTTCGGCATAATTCGTTATGAAAAAGTTACGAATGTACGAATCCATACGAAGCACAATAACACTCACTCTGCTCTGCTCTCTGCTTCTCCCACACCGTGCTGAACTCCCTCTCAAAATGGTGTACAAGGGCGGAGGTTATAGCCGCATGTAAAAAACGAAAGTAAAATACGAGATTTCGAATCCATTCGAAGCACAATAACACTCACTCTGCTCTGCTCTCTGCTTCTCCCTCACCGTGCTGAACCCTCTCAAAATGGTGTACAGGGGCGGAGCCTATAGCCGCATGTAAAAAACGAAAGTAAAATACGAGATTTCGAATCGTTACAAATAACCGCTATGTATTTAGAAAAGTACAAATCCATTCGAAGCACATTAGGCATAATAGGCAGCGTCGTTGTGAGAGAGACACGGAAAATTACGAATCAACGAACCCAAAAAAAGTTACGAAAGTAGGAGTTGTGTCCAGAATCAACGAAAAACAACGTACTCTACCGAAAGTACGAATTATAAAGCAACAAAAAATTCAACGAAAAATGTCGCTTGCAAAAATACGAATGAGTCCGAACACGAAAAATCCCGTCTAGCAAAATTACGAATGATTACGAATCAACAGGACCGGAAAGAAACGAACCGAAACGGAACGAATTTTTCCGTTGTGCACAAGTCTATTTGCCAGTACCCTGAGCCTGGGTGAGAGAGGATGAGGAGGGTTTGGTCATCCACTCTACCAAGTCTTCGGCATGATACGGCTCAACACGTCCAGCTGCCGAAAAGAAGGACAAGCGTGTCCCATGGCCACGTGCTGATGGCGATGCACCGCGTCTACGACCAGCACTGTTGTCTCTAGACACAGAGCCTGCTTGCCCTCTTTTATTGGCTCCTGACTGTCTGCCTCTCCTTGTTTGCCTTCCAGACATTCTAATGGCCTGCAGGGAGATGGGAAAACCAGCAATAAGGCCTAGCTTCAGGAGTATATTTTGCAGGAATTACACTACGCCTGCTGTAAGTGCTGCAAATGTCTATTGGTGTAACACACCAGGAAAACACAGCAATACGGGCTAACTTCAGGTGTATAATGTGCAGGAGGCACACTCCGCCCGCTGTAAGTGCTGCAAATGCCTGTTGGTGTAACACACCAGGAAAACACAGCAAAACGGGCTAACTTCAGGTGTATAATGTGCAGGAGGCACACTCCACCCACTGTAAGTGCTGCAAATGCCTGTTGGTGTAACACACCAGGAAAACACAGCAATACGGGCTAACTTCAGGTATATAATGTGCAGGAGGCACACTCCGCCCACTGTAAGTGCTGCAAATGCCTGTTGGTGTAACACACCAGGAAAACACAGCAATACGGGCTAACTTCAGGTGTATAATGTGCAGGAGGCTTAGCAACAATGACACTGTCCCCTGCCTATCCTCTCTCCCTGCACACAAGGTTTATCAAAGAATATGACACTGACACTCTCCCTGCCTATCCTTCTCTCTCCCTGCACACAAGGTTTAGCAAAGAATGTGACACTGACACTGTCCCCTGCCTATCCTTCTCTCTCCCTGCACACAAGGTTTAGCAAAGAATATGACACTGACACTCTCCCTGCCTATCCTTCTCTCTCCCTGCACACAAGAATAGCACAAAGAATATCACACTGTCCCTGCCT
Source organism: Rana muscosa (assembly GCA_029206835.1). Classification (NCBI taxonomy): domain Eukaryota; kingdom Metazoa; phylum Chordata; class Amphibia; order Anura; family Ranidae; genus Rana; species Rana muscosa. Next base: position 881,926,588 of record CM055121.1, read on the forward strand.
ATCCTTCTCTTTCCCTGCGCCGGAACACACTACACAAGGCTGCCGTGCTGGCGGCCTTTTATAGTGTGGGGCGTGTGCTAAACCCCCTGAGCTATAATTGGCCACAGGCAACCTGCCTGTGGCCAATTATGGCTCTCCTAGCTGCCAGCGCTGTGATTGGCCAAGCATGTGCGGTCACAGTGCATGCTTGGCCAATCACAGCGCCGGGATTGCACTGCGATGGCGCAGTGTATTGTGGGCCGTTCGCGTCACTCGAATTTGGCGCGAACGGCCCAAATCGTTCGATGTTCGTCGAACAGCCGATGTTCGAGTCGAACTTATGTTCGACTCGAACACCGAGCTCATCCCTACTCACTATACACGTTGGTGTCCCTAACTAACAACTGGGTACAGCCTTGTGCTGTCCCAGTCCCTAGCTCCCTATTTTTTGAAGTTCTTAGCAATAACCACACAGGCTTTGGCTCACCGCGCAGAGATCACACTCCCCAGACTATCCACACAGATCTGGTTCCAGGTTTGAGCATCTCCCTTAGCATGCTGGGAGTTCTTGTAGAGGCCCTAACGAGCCCACTTACTTCAGCTGGGCTCATTAACTCTTCCCCTGCAAGACTCCCCGCACTCCCCCTAGTGGTATAAATTGGCATAAAGCCTGAATCTAGGACATATATACCTTCCATCCAGGATGCAACCTGGTGATTTTACCTGCATGCTGTCACAATATATATATATATGTAGCGGGTATTTGAATTTAGGGGAAGCATCTGGGTGGTAGTGTAACCCAGATGCACGAATTTCTAGGGGATCCGGGACCTTTTTCTGGTTCTTGGAGGACTCTGGTGGTGTGAGGTTCCTTGCGGTCCACGGGTGGTGCTGTTGCCCGGGGTCGGGGCTGAACTCACACCGCAAGACTGTACCTTTTTGTCCTCCCCTGGAGCTGGTACAGCGGGGCGGGGAACCCGCTGTGGCGCGAAGGGATAAAAGGGGCGGCTGCCCTTACCACGGGGTTCAGAGTTGAGAGTTCGGAGAGAGTTGGAGGATGCGGCCGCACCCAGGCACCTTCAGCTTGGGTGCTGGCGTTCCGGACTCAGGTGCCCTTGACCTGGCCGGAGCAAGAGATGGAGTCCATTTCAGGCACCTTTAGCCTGGGGTGAGGTACTATGGCGGACGCCTGGGGCTCAGTACCTTTGACTGAGTTCCGCGAGGGTGGAGGAATCCGAGGGGGCCCTAACTCCTTGGGTGCCCGTGTCTGAGTTTGTGAAGACTGGTGTGCGGAACTTCTCTGGAGAGTCCGGCGCAGCATCGCTGGTGACAGAGAGGCCTCCGGTTTCTCCCTTGGACGGATCTCCTTCCCCTGACAGGGGCCGTGCTAGCGAAGGTAATTCACGTTCTACCTCACATAGTCAGTGGCAGTGACTATTCACCACTGGTGATACCACAGTGGTTAGCAACAGGAGGGAAAGGATTGTGCCTCGATCTATCCCCATTATTACTCAGTAAAGAAACTGTATGTTTGTACGCCAAGAAGAATAAAACTGAGTTGGACCTATTCACTGTGTGGAACTCTGGTTACTAGGAGCAAATGAGTCAGGGACGAAGTACTGGACTTGACTCTAGGACACCTACACAAGACCCAATCTTCGGACCCTCACCTCTTAGCTATGGAGGACATGGGCCGTGGTGTATCTCATCCCTCCCCCCAGCACTGAGACCCCTAGATGAAGAAAGACAAGCCGAGTATGAGAAGGGGAGAGAGGGGTGAGGCCGCTACATATATATTATATATATTTATATATATATTTATTGTGCACATTTCTTACACAGATTTACACAGATTTGTATTACACACCAGCATTTAATGATTAACTTGTTATTTTATTTATTTTATTTGGAAAATCATGCATTTCCCTTGCTTGTCCTTGCCCTTTTGATTATTATTCATAAAATGAAAATCTGGCCTGGCCATTTAAGGTGCAAAAAGTGAGACAGCCTCTTGCAGCAAAGGAGTTAATTCTGTGTTATACATAGCACATCTCACTCATCCCGCAAACATTTCTCAAGCAATTTGATTGTCATCCAAAGTTCATGTCACTGCTGCATTGTTGATATTTGTTTTAATATTTATAGGCGCTGCCATCTAAACATCATGTTAGCCAAGTTAGCATTGCTGGAAACCTCAGAACAGTGTCCCTTATTTGTATTTACTCTCATGATTCTCAAAATCTCAAAATTAGCATTACTTTTTGTCAGGGTACTACTGTAGCAACTGAATTAGGACTAGAATTACATATTATAAATTCATTATTCTTTATAAATACAATGCAAATGATTATTGATTTTGGGAAAACACTATGCTAATGCTGTAACCATTTAGTGAGATCTAACCCCTACCTGAATGACATTTAACTTTCTGAAGCACAGTGTATCATAAAATAACAAAAAAAAATTCCCCCAAAAATACAGTTTACTTACGTAGCGCACACACCCAGAGGTGGGGGACTTGAGTCACATGACTTGAGTCAGACTTGAGTCACCTGTTTGAGGACTTGCGACTTGCTTGACAGAATTCAATAAATGACTCGACTTGACACTAATGACTTGCAACTTGACTTGGGCTATATGACTTGCAATGACTTGGCACCACTAACACTAACCGCAAGCCGCCATCTGTCTACCTGATCAGCGTGTCATGCAGACAGACGGCGGCCAAAAGCCGTGCCTCCTTGTCTGTGATAGGCGGAACACTCAATTTCACAGCAGGCAGTGTTCAGCCTATCACGGACATCCTCTTATCCTCGTCTGTGTTATGAGGATGAGCGGATGTCCGTGATAGGCGGAACACTGAATGCTGGGAAATGGAGTGTTCCGCCTATCACAGACGAGGAGGAGGCGCGGCTTTTGAATACTGGAATGGCCGCCGGGATGCCGACGATCAGGTACACGGCTGAAGCATGGGCACAGTGAGACACAGGCACGGTGAGGCATTGGGCACGGGCACAGTGAAGCATGGGCACATAACCAATATTATTTATTGTTATCCCTCCTATTATTTTTATACAGTATGGGGTAGATCAGTATTTTGACTTGATTTGTGACTTGACCAAAATAAATTACTTGACTTGCTTGACTTCTACAGGGACTCGACTTGCCTTTCTTGCTTTTCGTCACAGTAACTTGGGACTTGCTTGATACTTGAAGGTTAAGACTTGAGACTTTCTTGTGACTTGCACATGTGTGACTTACTCCCATGTCTGCACACACCCCACTCTTACCTGCATTAACTTTGGCTCCTCGCAGGAAGAGAGAGGCACACCGCACTACCAGCCCGTACCCTCCTGTGTGAGGAGGTTGAGCTGTGTTGTTGGGTCTTCCACGGTCAGAACATGAAAACCTCCAGAGCCTGATTCTCACCTCTATGTTGAGATAGAGACAAGTCCTTGACTTCCCAGTAAAGTGAATGTCGACACCAGCTGAAACTCCAACTCAGAGTTTATTTTTCTCTTAGCCAATAACACATAGGAAAAGGTTGGAGCAAGAAACAGAACAGTACAAGGTGTGGAGGAGGTCCAGGCACAAACGTTACAGATGTTTGCTCAGATTCTCAAGCAAGTTTAACTAGGCGCACAGTCTCTGCCACAGACCTGGTGAAACCGATCCCCTTCTTTAGCCATGGCCCCTTTTTAGGAGAAGACATCCCTCCGGAGAGTCACCGGGACCCCACCGTCACCATGACACTGCACTGGGTCTTCGGAGAGTTCCTTTCCCGGCCTCCTCGTCCCAGACATGGGTCCCCTCGCAAGGCAGCACCCTGAGAGTCCTCGATCCTAGGTGGACCCCAGCCGAAGGTGCTGGGCCCCAGGCCTCCACTGCGGCTCCTGGGCTTACATACCCAGGGCAGACAGGAACAGCATGATAGTACCTCACCCTGGGCTAAAGGTGCCCAGGATGGAACAGGAACACCCGCCCCTGGGCCTAAGGTGCCCAGGGCAGACAGGAACACACACTACCTGGGAGTAGGACTCCCGATGACCGAACAGAACCCCGAACAGACAGCGTCTGCCCCTTTTATATCCTCTCCCAGCATGCACAGCAGGCCTACCACACCCACTGTATGGCTGCCGAGAGGGGACACACAAGGCACAGCACTGTATCAGTGGTTCAACCCTAGCCTACCATGGCAGCGCCACCTGTAGGCCACAGGGAACTGTACACCGATACTCTCCCTGTGGATAAAAATGGTTGCAAATACCCTGACAAATTAGTGTGTTTGAGTAAACTACCACTCAAACACTTCCCTTAAATTTAGCACCCCGCTGCACTTATATTCAAGAGTCACAACGAATGCTGATGGATTAATGTTTACGCACACCATCAAGCAAGTGATGTCATTAGCCTTTCTCTATTTAAAATACTCTACACTTTAAGAAAAACTTTTGGGGGGGATAGAGTAAGAGAGGGTCATAACCCCTGCCAAGTTTTTTTTTGCCATCTCTGTCCCATTGGTGAGATTTCCCTATACTTCCTGTGCCAAAGCCAAAACAAGATGTGAGAGAAAAATCACTTCAAAGTGATGGAATCCCAGGTTGTCACTAAGGTCACCAGAACTAGTGTCCCCATTGAAAGATTTCCCCTCTATTATTGTTTTGGCGACAACCCAAAATTTTGAATATTCTTTCACTTTCGGTAATAACAGTAAAGGACTGTGAATCTACTTAAGTTGAGTTTTAAAAATACCTTTTATGAATACATAGCTGCCTTAACTGGTGTTTTTTTCCAGACCTACCTGGAGTTCAGCCTTTTAAAACAATCCTGAATTCTTACATGGTTAATTCAATATCTCCGTTATGAATAAAACAAGTTATGAACTCCTATTCAATTTGCACGCATACAAGAAAGTGTTTTATGCCTCTGGTTATGAAAGCAAAGTTTCCCATTAACAGACAAGTGGATCTACTTTAAGTTTAGATGTGGAGACATGCCAAACTCTTCTTGTATCATAGCAAAACAGGTTATTCTTAACTTGCAAAGAGGAAAGCTAATGTTAGCTCATAATAAATAGCCAAAAGGAAGAAATGTAAACTAGGACATACTCAAATCTAACTTAAGAATCTTAATTACTTAAATTAACCAGGCTTTTCACTTCTATATTATTATTAAAATGAAGAATGAAGGTCATCTGGAAACAAGCCTGCCACATATTATCTAACTTTTTCCATTCCAAATAAAGTTATTTTTTCTTTACAGAAAAGGTTGACCTAAGGCAATTTGTTTTTAATTAAATGTATTTCTTGGAGGAATGGAAGAACACCGTAAACAGAAACTATGGCAGCTTTACAAAACCAACCATGGGCAATGTACCATTGTTTTTAAATTTCGCCCGACCTGAAATATAAATGGCCAACCTTAAATTACACCTGTCGGAACAGAAATATAGATCTGCCATTAATGGGATTCTTCTGTAAATGTGGTTGCCTTGACACTTCTGAATCTCAGACCCAGAACAAACATTCAGATCACTGAAGCCAGTTATCAATCAGAATTTCTTATCTATGTACTAAAACTGGAAATCCCAAAAGGAGGTCAGCAATGACAACTTACCTATTCTAACTTGGCAGATTTCCTTTAATTAAGGCAAAGAATGCAAACATTCAAGCCCTGTACAAATGTGACTGTTTCTTTGTGGTGAATGAATGTGCATTGCCACGAGGAAACATTCATTTAGAATGTACTGCCAACTATTGTGCAAATAGACTGAGAAACTCTAAAGCCCTGTACACACGATCGGATTTCCTATGGATTCTAATCCGATGGATTTTTCCATCAGAAATCCAATGAAGCTGACTTCCATCAGTCTTGCCTACACACCATCAGTCAAAAAACCGACCGTCCCAAACGCCGTGACGTAAAACACTCCGACAAGCCGAGAAAAATGAAGTTCAATGCTTCTGAGCATGCGTCGACTTGATTCTGAGCATGCGTGGGTTTTTGTCCGGTGGAGTTTCACACAGACGATCGGAATTTGCTATCGTTTTTTTTCCCATCGGATAAATTTAAAACATGTTCTATTTTTTCTCACTGATGGAAAAAAGACCGATGGAGCCCATACACGATCGGTTTGTCCGATGAGAAAAGTCCATCGGACTGTTTTCATCGGTAAAACCGATCGTGTGTACACGGCATCAGTGCACTACTACTACTTCACGGATTGCTCAGTTTTTGCACTTCACTCTGCTAGGGTGCCTAATAATCTCATATACACATGACTGTTACAGCTGTGTATGTGTAAATGCCAACTACTGTACTTGTAAATTGCATGCTGAGCATAGGTGTAAAGCCAGCCTCAAACTTCCTATTCAGTTTAATATGAAGGTGTTTAGTGCTATAGAAATTAGACATTGCACTTAATGCAAGGCACGTTTCCCAGTTTTGCAGATGTATGTACAGGATATACAGTGGATCTAAAAAGTCTACACACTCCTGTTAAAATGTCAAGTTTCTGTGAATTATAAAAATTAGACAAAGCTAAAACATTTCAGAACTTTTTCCACCTTTAATGTGACCTATAAACTGTACAACTCAGTTGAACAACAAACTGAAATCTTTTAGGTGGAGGGAAGTAAAAATAAAATAATAAAATATGGTTGCATAAGTGTGCACACCCTTAAACTAATACTTTGTTGAAGCACCTTTTGATTTTATTACAGCACTCAGTCTTTTTGGTTATGAGTCTATCAGCATGGCACATCTTGACTTGCCAATATTTTATATTTGCACACTTTTCTTTGCAAAAACACTCCAAATTTGTCAGATTGTGAGGGCATCTCCTGTCCACAGCCCTCTTCAGATCACCCCACAGATTTTCAATGGGATTCAGGTCTGGGCTATGGCTGGGTCATTCCAAAACTTTAATCTTCTTCTGATGAAGCCATTCCTTTGTTGATTTGGATGTATGCTTTGGGTCGTTGTCATGCTGAAAGATGAAGTTCCTCTTCGTGTTCAGCTTTCTAGCAGAAGCCTGAAAGTTTTGTACCAATATTGACTGGTATTTGGAACTCTTCATAATTTCCTCTACCTTGACTAAGGCCTCTGTTCCAGCTGGAAAAAAAAAAGCATGATGCTGTCACCACCATGCATCACTGTGGGTATGGTGTTCTTTTGGTGTTGTGCAGTGTTGTTTTTGCGCCAAACATATCATTTGGAGTTATGGCCAAAAAGTTCAACCTTGGTTGCATCAGACCATAACAAATTTTCCCACATGCTTTTGGGAGACTTCAGATGGGTTTTTGTAAAATTTAGCCAGGCTTGGATGTTTTTCTTCATAAGAAAAGGCTTCCGTCTTGCCACTCTACCCCATAGCCCAGACATATGAACAATACAGGAGATTGTTGTTACATGTACCACACAGCCAGAACTTGCCAGATATTCCTGCAGCTCCTTTATTGCTGCTGTAGGCCTCTTGGCAGCCTCCCTGACCAGTTTTCTTCTCGTCATTTCATCAATTATGGAGGGACGTCCAGTTCTTGGTAATGTCACAGTTGTGCCATATTTTTTTCACTTGATGATAACTGTCTTCACTGTGTTTCATGGTATATCTAATGCCTTGGAAATTCTTCTGTACCCTTCTCCTGACTGATACCTTTTAAGAATGAGTTTCCTATGATGCTTTGGAAGCTCTCTGCGGACCATGGCTTTGCTGTAGAATGCGACTAAGAAAATGTCAGGAAAGACCTACTAGAACAGCTAAACTTAACTTGGGGTTAATCAGAGGTACTTTAAATGATGGCGGGTGTGTACGGACTCCTATTTAATATGAGTTTAAATGTGATTTCTTGATTCTGAAAACAGTTACATCCCCAGTTTTAAGAGGGTGTGCATACTTATGCAACTGTCAGGCAAGGCATGGCCGTGCAATAGGAATCGCACATTCACGGCGCGTCGGCACGCACGCGTTTTCCTGGCAGATGGATCTTGCATTAAATCAGGACTTGTGACCAAGAGACTCCCCCACTTCTAACCACTGCCAACACCAATCATCAAGAACTGCTTCACTTGGATGCGATTTCTTCACCTCTCTTCCCCATTATCTTGGGCCTCCCTTGGTTGCAGGCTCACAACCCACATATAGACTGGGAATCTGGAAGAGTAAAGTTCCTTTCATCTTACTGCCAGAAACAGTGCTGTCCGGCCCCGCCTCAGCCTCCTGCATCTTTACTTTGCTTGGAGTCGCATGCCGAACTATGCCCTGTAGTCCCCAAATGCTACCATGAATTCCTGGATGTATTCTGTAAACGGGGCATAGATACCCTTCCTCCACACAGGCCACTTCTTCCAGGGGCAGAGATCCCTTTTGGACGCATCTTCCCTCTGTCTAAACGTGAGTATGAAGTTTTAAAGGACTATGTTAAGGAGAACCTGCGGAAAGGGTTCATTTGCCCCTCCACCTCACCAGCAGGAGCTGGTATATTTTCGTGGAAAAAAACACAAGACCCTGCGACCATGTGTAGATTACCGGACATAAACAAGATCACAGTAAAAAAACGCTACCCTCTGCCCTTAGTTTCAGAACTCTTTCAATGACTCAAGTCTGCCAAGGTTTTCACCAAGCTTGACCTCCGAGGAGCCTACAACCTGGTCCGGATTAGGGAAGGCGACGAGTGGAAGACCGCCTTCCGTACCCGCTTTGGCCACTATGAGTATCTAGTCATGACATTCGGCTTATGTAATGCTCCAGCCACCTTTCAGCATTTCGTCAACGACATTTGACATCTTTGTCGTGGTATACTTAGATGACATCCTGATATTTTCCATCTCATTAGAGATTCAACAAGGACATGTCAAGAGCGTACTTCTCCGACTCCGCCAGCACGGACTGAAGGCCAAAGCGGAGAAGTGCGACATCGAGCTGCAGAGCATCCAGTTCCTTGGATCCCCAGAAAGTGTCAGCAATCCTGGATTGGCCAGCCCCTACCGATAAGAAGGGAATCCAGCGTTTCATAGGCTTTGCCAATTTCTACCGTAAAATCATTAGGAACCCGATCAACCAACTTACCAAGCAAGGCATCCGCTTCCACTGGTCCGCAGATGCACAAGTTGCATTTGAAACCCTGAAGGAACATTTTACCACTGCCCCCATTCTCAGCCATCCAGATTCTACCATGTCCTACATCTTAGAAGTGGATGCTTCAGAGAGCGCAGTTGGAGCAGTCTTGTCGCAACGTCAGGGCCCCAAGGATGTGATCCATCCGGTCACATTCTTTTCTCGGAAACTTACCCAACCAGAAAGGAATTACGATGTGGGAAACAGGGAGCTCCTAGCAATCAAGGCTGCATTAGAGGAGTGGAGGTACCTGCTAGAAGGAGCCACTCACCCGATACTAATCTTCACAGACCATTAGAACCTCGAATATTTAAGAACTGCAAAATGTCTGAGGCCACGTCAGGCCCGTTGGGCTCTATTTTTCTCGAGGTTTGTTTTTCACATTACCTACAGACCCGGATCAAAAAATACTAAACCAGACGTGCTTTTGCGCATGTTTGAGGATCCAAAGGACATACCTCCACCAGACACCATCCTACCAGCTGGGAACTTCCTCCTGTTACAGTCAGGCCTGTTACCACAATTGCAGCAAGCCTCAGCAGGCACAACCAGTCCGCCAGGGGTCACCTTGCAGGCGAGGAACGGCCTATTATGGAAAGAGGGACACATTTTTGTACCAGAAACCGCTAGAGTAGCGGTCTTAGGACTCTGTCATGACAATCCGTTAGCAGGCCATTTCGGTACCCACAAGACCATAGAATTGGTCCAGCATACATTTTGGTGGCCTGGAGAAATACTGCAAGGCCTACGTCAAATCATGTATTATCTGCACCCGGAATAAGACTACCCGAAATAAAGCTTGGGGTCTACTCAGACCCTTGCCCATACCTGATAGGCCTTGGAAAATGATTGCCATGGACTTTGTAGTCGAGCTTCCACCTTCTGAAGACTGTTCTGCTATTTTTATGGTGGTAAATCGCTTATCAAAAATGGCGCACTTCCTGCCCCTGAAAGGAACTCCGTCTGCAGCCGAGACCGCTCAGGTCTTTATCAAAGAGTTTGTCAGACTCCATGGCATTCCGATGAACATCGTATCTGACCGTGGAGTCCAGTTCACGTCAAGGTTCTGGAAGGCATTATGTGGTTCCCTAAAGATTGAACTATCCTTTTCATCAGCATACCATCCCTAGACCAACGGTCAAACGGAACGGACCAACCAAACCCTGGAACAGTATATCCGATGTTTTATGTCCTTCGCCCAAGATGACTGGGTACCTCTTTATCCTTTGGCAGAGTTTGTGTATAATAACGCCAGCCACTCTGCCACCAAGCAATCCCCATTTTTTGAAAATTATGGGTTCTACCCAACCTTTTTACCTGACTTTATTCCTGAAACTGCTGTTCCTGCTGTCCAGAGCACTCTGGATTTTTTTTTTCTTCTAATAACTTGTTTTTACAGGAGGCGGTCAAGAAAGCTCAGGATGACAACAAGAGCATCTTCGATAAGAGGAGAAGAGGGGAACTGCTGCTACAACCGGGGGACCAGGTATGGCTCGCCACAACGAACTTAAGGATGACTCGCCCATCTAAGAAGTTGGCACCGAAATTCTTGGGACCTTTTCCAGTAAGAAGAAAGATCAATGATGTGTCTTATGAGTTAATTTTACCTGAGTCCCTCAAAGTACATCCTGTATTTCATGTGTCCCTGTTAAAGCCAGCAGAACCAGATCCATTTCTCAATCGCAGTTCAGGACCCCCGACACCTGTTACTGTTAATGGGGATGAGGAATTTGAAGCCATCATAGACTGCAGGAAAAGGGGACAAACACAATACTTAACTAAATGGAAAGGTTATGGTCTGGAGGAGAACTCTTGGGAGCCCAGTAGTAATGTGCATGCCGCGGACTTAGTTTGCGCTTTTTCCCATAGCCAACCCTGGAAGAGGAACCAGTTGGGCACCCGGAGGTTGCCCGTAGGAGGGGGGCAATGTCAGGGAAGGCATGGCCGTGCAATAGGAATCGCACGGCAGACACGCACATTCACAGCATGTCGGCGCGCGCACACCACCAACATTGGCGCCAAAGGGGCTATTTAAACTGAGTGCACCAAAGACTCCTTGCTGTTTGGTCTGCAGCTTCTGTGTGTCCTGAAACCCATTATCTGTGCTGACTTCTGATCCTTGACCCGGCTTGCTCTCACTAACCTTGTCTGCTTGATACCCTGACTTCGGCTTGTTTTGGACTTCTCCTCTGCCTGCTGCTCTGCCTGATCCGCCAGTACGTCTCCGACCCGGCCTGCCTGACGCTGCACCTGTTCCTCCAGTCTGCTGCAGTTCTGCTCTGCAAATCACACCAGTTCCTGCTTTCATCTGCGATCCAGTCTGCCACCGTTCTGGTCTACCCAGCCAACTGGTTGCCTGCTGCATCTCCAGCTACGAGCATCCAGTCACACCGATACTGGACTGATCCTAGGCACTCCTGCGTCACTGTGCTTCCGTGGCTGCTGTCTCAACCTCAGGGGCCCGCAAGCCGGTGCGGCAAGAGAGGCTCTCCTCTACACATCAGGCTCACAATCCAGGTACGTGACAGCAACCACATTATTTTATTTTTACCCCCCCAAAAAGATTTCAGTTTGTTTTTCAATTGAGTTCTACAGTTTATAGGTCACATTAAAAAGGTGGAAACATTTCTAAAATTATTTATCTTTGTCTCATTTTTTTACATCACAGTAACCTGACATTTTAACAGGGGTGTGTAGACTTTTTATATCCATTGGTATTGATGCCTTAAAGTGACACTAAACCATATCCTTATTTTCCAAAATAATCTATACACATCCACTATTTAACTAGTTTTTAATTCCATTTTAGTGTAAATATGAGATCTGAGGTCTTTTTGACCCCAGATCTCATATTTAAGAGGTCCTGTCATGCGTGACATTTGGTGTAAATATGAGATCTGAGGTCTTTTTGACCCCAGCCCAGATCTCATATTTAGGAGGTCCAGTCATGCTTTTTTTCTATTACAAGGGATGTTTACATTCCTTACAATAGGAATAAAAGTGACACATTTTTTTTTAAATTACAGTGTAAAAATAAATAAAAACAAAAAAGTCGAGCCCCGTCCCGCCGAGCTCGCGTGCAGAAGCGAACGAATACATGAGTAGCACCCGCATATGTAAACAGTGTTCAAACCATACATGTGAGGTATCACCGCAATCGTTGGAGCAAGAGCAATAATTCTAGCCATAGAACGTCTCTGTAACCCAAAACATGCAACCTGTAGAATTTTTTAAACATCGCCTATGGAGATTTTTAGGGGGAGCATTTGTCGCCATTCCACGAGCGGGCGCAATTTTGAAGCTTAACATGTTGGGTATCAATATACTCGGCGTAACATCTTTCACAATCTAAAAATAATAAATAAAAAATAAAAAAATTGGACTTTACTGTTGTCTCTCAATTCAAAAATTTTATTTTTTCCCAAAAAAGTGCGCTTATAAGACCGCTGCGCAAATGTGTGACAGCAAGTATTGCAATGACCACCATTTTATTTTCTAGGGTGTTAGAAAAAAAATATATAATGTTTAGGGGTTCTAAGTAATTTTCTAGCAAAAAAAAAAATATTTTTCATAAAAATCATATTTTATTGTATCTTTGCCTCCCTGTAACATCCTCCATAAGCTACCTAACCTCTCCGTTTCCCTCACTTTTGTTTGTTTGGAAAAAGCAGTGTGCACCACTCTATGCACACTAAAAAAAAACATAGCCCATAGTCCCTAGTCCATCTCGGGAGCAAGCAATAAAGGGTGATTACATTCCTACATACAGTTGGACCATGGAGAACGAACAAAGACACTCCAGGAAGTTGGATGGCATCAGCAAAAATATGGAATTTGGAGGTAGCTCAGAGCAACCACTTTTTTAAAGTTAATACATAATTATATGTATTTTTTTAAAAATTTTACCAGAGTTTAGTGTCACTTTAAACCCAAGTGAAATGTTCAGTTACTTTTAAAAATCCTATTACCATGTAATTAAATCCGTGGCCAAAATGGATGAAGTCTAATAAAGTCTAATAAAACTGCACACTGGACTACTTAAAGTGGTTCCAAAGTCAGGAGCTTTTCTTTTTTTTTATCGTAATGCATTCTATGCATTAAGATAAAAAAAACCTTCTGTGTGCAGCAACCCTTCTCAGCCCCCCTAATACTTACCTGAGCCCCATCTCGATCCAGCGATTTTGTATGAGAGTCTCGGCTGTCTGGGACTCTTCCTCCTCATTGGCTGAGACATCAGCGGGGGCACCATTTGCTCCCGCTGCTGTCAGAGTCAGTGAGCCAAATCAGGAGACAGAGGGGTGGGACGGGCCGAACCACAGCTCTGTGTCTGAATGGACACACAGAGCAGTGGCTTGGGTTCCCCCATAGCAAGCTGATTGCTGTGGGGGCACTTGGCAGGAGGAAGGGACCCGAGAAGAGGAGGATTTGGGCTGCTCTGTGCAAAACCACTGTACAGAGCAGGTAAGTATAACATGTTTGTTATTTTTAAACAAAAAAAAACAAAAAAAACACAAGACTTTAATATCACTTTAAGATTAAAGGGGTTGTAAAGGTACATGTTTTTTCACCTTAATGCATCCTATGCATTAAAGTGGTTTTCCGGCCGAAATTACACTTTTTAAATAAAAATACCTCTGTAGCGGGCATTTCAATTGGGGGGGGGGGACATCTGGGTTATTCAGCCAAGATGTACTGATTGTTAGGGAATATGAGAATCCCTTTTGCGGTTCTTGGAGGACTCTGGTAGTGCAAGGTTCCCTGTGGCCTGTAGGTGGCGTTGCCGCCCTGGGCCGGAGTTGAGCCTGCATTGCAAGACTGTTCCTTTTTGTCCTTTCCTGGCGCTGGTACAGCGGGGCGGGGAACCCGCTGTGACGCAAAGGGAGAGGAGATAAAAGGGGCGGACGCCCTGACCTTGGGGTTCAGACTTGGAGGACGCGGCCGCGCCCAGGCACCTTCAGCCTGGGTGCTGGCGTTCCGGAGTTCCGGGCCCAGGTGCCCTTGACCTGGCCGGAGCGAGGGATGGAGTCCATCCCAGGCACCTTATGCCTGGGGTGAGGTACTATGACCAAGGCCTGGACCTAGTAACTTAGACTGGGTTCCGCGAGGGTGGAGGAGTCCGAGGGGGCCCTAAGGTGTTGGGACCCGTATCTGAGGTGAGGAGACCGGGGAGTGTAACCCTTCCGAATAGCCCGGTACAGCATTAATCCGGTGACAGCGGGGCCTCTGGTAACTCTTGGAGGGATGTCTTCCCCCTGACAGGGGCTGCAACGTAGCGAAATTAACTCCAGTGCCTGTTCACTAGAGTCGCTGGAAGAGACTGAAGCCAAAAAAGTATGTTTTACAGCCACTGTGCTTAGCAACCGTTGGTGAAACCTCAACGGTTTAGTTTCTTTGAGGATTGTGCCTTGACCTACTCCCCATCAATACTGAACTGTTCTATGGGTCTCAAACTGTCTGCTCGCAAAGGACTATTTGTTTGCCGTTATGGAATAAATAAGTGTTGGACCTTTTCAGTGTGTGGTACTCCAATTACTGGGAGCAAAGGGGGTTATCAGCAGAACAGACTTGGCTCTGAGCGTATACACAGCCCGAAGGTAATCTGATGCTGGCCTTCACCTCTACATGCTGTAATCTAGAGGACATGGGCCGTGGCGCACCTCGCTCTCCCCTTGAAGGTACCCCTAGACCGGAGCCAAAGTAACCGCTAAAGAAGAGAGATAGGGTGAGGCCGCTACACGTAGGGGCTCGTAAGTCCGGGATGTGTGTTTCGTGTATGGAGCTGGGAACGTCTGTGTTAGAATTTGCTGCCCAGTGGAGTTCCGAGTAGGTCGGCCATGTTGGCAAGCGCGCCATGAGGCACACCATAACTGCGCAGTTCGTGGGCGGGGAGAAGGGAAAGCCCGCAAACAAGTGCAGAGTATGGGAGGAGTCTGGCCATGTGGAAGTAGTCACGTGGGGATTCCGGCGCAAATTGGTCAGTGCGCAATGGAGCAGCAGACAGTCGGGATGACCTCAAGTACCCCGTGGATTCCGGTTCCTTACCCCACGAAGAGGACTTCCTTTGCTGCTTCCATAACGGACACAGGAATAAGACTTAGGCCCTGAGGATGTTTGGCTCTGTATGTATGCAGAGACAGAGGCCCTCGGTGTGATCTGTCCCAGCTGCTCGGGACTGGTGGTCAACTTGAAGCCATTCGGGCGATGTGAGGCCTGCAAGGAGTTTCTTTTTGAGGTGGAGCCATTCACAGAAAGGCCCCGAGCCTTCCACCTCAACTGCCTCACAGGTACCGCCACTCCGGAAGGGGAGATCCAGGCCTTCGCGGAGATTTCTGTGCGTACTGACCAGGGCAAAGAGAATGCCCAACCAGAGACTGAGAGAGAAAAATCCGAGGATGCTGCTTCGGTCACCACAAGCTCCCTGCTCCCACCTCCGAAGAGGAAAGTCAGCCTGGTACAGGCATCCTATGGTCGTGGAAGAGCTTCGCCCCGCCGCTTGCCTGGTCTGGATGGATCCGGAGGGAAGAGCCCTGGACATCCCTGTTCTACTGAAGGCCCAGGTGAGCCAGGGGTTGGGACTGTGTGTGTGGTTGGAGGTGTCGGGAGTCCATTGTCGGTGGAGCCTGTAAGGGAGGGTGATTCCGCATCTACTGGGAATTACCTGCCCGCGGAAATGTACGACACCTCCGACCCAGAGTCGCTATCAGATGCCGGCGACGATGGCGAGATCGATGAGGTCTTTCACCGCAAGGGTTGGGACAGGATGCCATTACCCGCGCTCCATGCGCCAAGGGATCTGCCTATGTCTACAGGGGATAGTACACCTCGGCTGGAGGTCCCGGAGCCCGGCGAGAAATCTGGTCTCCTACCTACCCTTCCATCCTCCGAATCACCCACTGCTTCATCCGTTCCGGTGACGGGAACGCAACGTTCATTACTGCGGGCTCCTAGGTCCAAGCCAACGGAGGTAGTTAAAGTACCTCGGCATCCTGAGTCCATTGTCCAGCCTGGAGAAGGAGACCGTGCCACAATGCCACCTCTGGCCCGGCTGCAGCGGCTCTTCTATCAGGGAGTTGCCCGTGAGTATGGGTGGGAGTATCCATGCCTACCCCGGGACTTGCTTTTTGAAGTGGAGGTCCTACGGCAGTGATGGTATGATGAGTTTGTCTGGGAAAAGCTCAAAGTGCCCCATGCTCGCCGATATCTTTCGTGCTCATCCCCCGTGTCCAAGAAGTTCAAAGACTGTAAGGCGGAGTGGATGTTGGGTCGGCATATCCATGCGGACAGGGTGCTTATTTGTCGCAAAGATGGAGAGAACATTGAATATAATGTGGAGACTTTCGATAAGCACTTGAAGCCCCTGTTCCTGCCGCACCCAAAGTTCTACCTTTAGGAGGAAAAGACTCTTGTATGCTTTGTTTATTGTTCATTGCTGAACTTGCCGGAACACAAGGACTGTGCCCTAGTTTTTTTTTATTTGGGCGTTTTACTCTTTGGAGAAAAGGAGCTGTTACTGTTTGTTCTCCCTCTTTCTCCCTGCACTGCAAAGAAGAAAATGACTTTGGGGTGTAGTTAGTGTAGACACAGTGAAAGAAGAAGGAAAGTTGTCTGGAGGATTTGGCCAAGTGTCATTACCGTGGCGCTGTCACCAGGTGGCAGTGCTGCGCAACGACTGTTTGTTTTTTTTACACTTGCACCACCGTACTCATTGGAGCGAATGGGCCTTTTCAAGGACAGGCCCGTTCATTCCAAGAAAACACACATTGCAGTAGAATGATTTTTTTCCCCCCCCTTCTGCAGGAGATTCGTCAGTCAAGACTGCTGAGAATGGGTGGTCCTTAGATAGCCAGAGGGAGGATTGTGCATGTGTAAATGTCAGAAGTGTCTTATTGAAAGTTTTATAGTTTTACTGTTTTATGTTTTCCCTTTCCCATTCTAGGTCTTGGCACAATTCAGGCCTAAATTGTGTAGTTTCGTTTCTGGGCGGAGCTTATGTCACCACCTTTGTGGGATGTGAGTTCGGACCAGACACTGGGGACCAGTGTCAAATCACCGGGGGGGGGGAGTGTAGCGGGCATTTAAATTTGGGGGGGGGGACATCTGGGTTATTCAACCCAGATGTACTGATTGTTAGGGAATCTGAGAATCCCTTTTGCGGTTCTTGGAGGACTCTGGTAGTGCAAGGTTCCCTGTGGCATGTAGGTGGCGTTGCCGCCCTGGGCCGGAGTTGAGCCTGCACTGCAAGACTGTTCCTTTTTGTCCTTTCCTGGCGCTGGTACAGCGGGGCGGGGAACCCGCTGTGACGCAAAGGGAGAGGAGATAAAAGGTGCGAACGCCCTGACCTTGGGGTTCAGAGTTGGAGGACGCGGCCGCGCCCAGGCACCTTCAGCCTGGGTGCTGCCGTTCTGGAGTTACGGGCCCAGGTGCCCTTGACCTGGCGGGAGCGAGGGATGGAGTCCATCCCAGGCACCTTAAGCCTGGGGTGAGGTACTATGACCAAGGCCTGGGGCCCAGTAACTTCGACTGGGTTCCACGAGGGTGGAGGAGTCCGAGGGGCCCTAAGGTGTTGGGACCCGTATCTGAGGTGAGGAGGCCTGGGAGTGTAACCCTTCCGAATAGCCTGGTACAGCATTAATCCGGTGACGGCGGGGCCTCTGGTAACTCTTGGAGGGTTGTCTTCCCCCTGACAGGGGCTGCAACGTAGCGAAAGTAACTCCAGTTCCTGTTCACTAGAGTCGCTGGAAGAGACTCTGAAGCCAAAAAAGTACGTTTTACAGCCACTGTGCTTAGCAACCGTTGGTGAAACCTCAACGGTTTAGTTTCTTTGAGGATTGTGCCTTGACCTACTCCCCATCAATACTGAACTGTTCTATGGGTCTCAAACTGTCTGCTCGCAAAGGACTATTTGTTTGCCGTTATGGAATAAATAAGTGTTGGACCTTTTCAGTGTGTGGTACTCCAATTACTGGGAGCAAAGGGGGTTATCAGCAGAACAGACTTGGCTCTGAGCGTATACACAGCCCAAAGGTAATCTGATGCTGGCCTTCACCTCTACATGCTGTGATCTAGAGGACATGGGCCGTGGCGCACCTCGCTCTCCCCTTCAAGGTACCCCTAGACCGGAGCCAAAGTAACCGCTAAAGAAGAGAAAGAGGGTGAGGCCGCTACACCTCTATAATACACAAGCTTAATGTATTCTAGTAAAGTTAGTCTGTAAACTGAGGTCCGTTTTGTTAGGTTATTACAGCATTTTGAAAGTTTATAAACTAGAAATAGACCGTGGCCATTTTATGTGTGGGCATCTGAAGCCAGACTGTATTACTTCCTGGAATTCATGATTGCAGATCTCGCACATGATCAGTGCTGCACAAGCAGTGTAATAGGTTTCAGGTCAGGTTTCCATAGCAACGGCAGTGTCAGAGGAAGTTGACACTTTTCTATGCAAACCTCTCCTCCCCTCCTCCCTGCAGTAAAAAGTAAATATACTGCATGTTCAAGAAAAAAAAAAAAAAAAATATATATATATATATATATATATACACACATATACATACACATACACACACACACAGCGGCTACTTTTTTCTGTACAGCTTTTCATTTTAAAAAAAAGACTAATCTTAGCAACAAAATTCATTTATGCATCTAGATTTGCATGGCCCACAGAACATTGCATCACCCCCAGCACATCGAATCGCATCATTTACAGCACATTGCATCACCCACAGCACATCGCATCACCCCAGCACATCGAATCACAATCGAATCCTGTAAGGAAATAACATGATTTAACATGATTTTAGGGAAAGTAATGCCTAGATACTCCTGGGAAATTAGTGTAATCATTTCCCAGGAGGCAATGCGTGTTAGGACAGGAAGTTCTATCACCGCGGACTAGGAACTAGGCAGAAAACGAATTCTAGCAACAGATATATAGAAGTGTCAATTTTTTTTTTTTTTTATTAAAACAAAGCTGTTCATGTAAAGTTTTTTAGGGTGGACCTCCGCTTTAAGGTGAAAAAACATCCGACAATACCGCCCCCCCGAACCCCCATTTTACTTACCTGGCCCCTCAAAAGTCCCGCGCTCGTCCCCGTCATCCTCCTTGGTTCTCAGCCTGGCCGCCGATTGGCTACACTGGATGGATTGAAAGCAGTGCAGCCATTGGCGGGCGCTGCTGTCAATCACATCCAATGACGCGGCGCACCAAGGGGGCGGGGCCGAGTGATACAGTCGGCGGCTATGGCCGCCGCTGTATCACTGGAGCGCGCCCGCAATAACTCCACACCATGCGAGCTTGCTTGCATTAAGGTGTGGAGTCCTTGCGGGGAGGAGCTGAGACAGCCGCCGAGGGACCCCAGAAGACCAGGATCGGGGCCACTGTGTGCAAAACGAGCTGCACAGTGGAGGTAAGTATAACATGTTTGTTATTTTTTTGCAAAAAAGGGAAGCTTTAGTGTCCCTTTAAAGCAGTTGTATACCCACACAGAAAACAAAAAAACAAAACTGTAAGGCAAAGGCATAATGAGCTAGTATGCAGTGCATACTAGCTCATTATGAAATACTTACCTTAGGTGCGTATGCGTCTGATCCCGGTATACGCCAAGGGAGCTGACATTTTGCCCTCTGCGTTTCTTCCGGGTTTGCAGCTCCGGCGTTGAGTGGCCGGAGCTGCAATTACGACACTCCAGCACATGCGCGTGGGAGTCTTTTTCCCGGCAAAGTCCAGGCAGCGTTTGCTGGACCTTCAGCCGGGCCTTCACATCGCATGCCTCGCTGATGTCAGCGGCTGCATGCAAAGTGAATATCTCCTAAACCGTACACGTTTAGGAGATATTCATGTTACCTACAGGTATACCTTATTATAGGCTTACCTGTAGGTAAAAATTAAAACAGAGGGCATACCACCACTTTAAATACTACCTTACTGTATGTCACTATGTCTAAGGCATGACCCAGTTATAGTGCAATGTGTAATTTTCCTTTCATTTTCCTTTTTACTGACACACACAACTGAATATACAGTACAGTAAAATTCATATGCAATTTTGAATGTAAACCATATGTATACCATCTAGACTAACCCTACTGTATAACTGCACCTTGAAGTTATGGGAGCTAATGAAAGGGGATGGGATAAGCAGGTAGAAATATACCCTCTAGCCACCCATAAAAGTGTTGAGTTCTGAAGGTATGTCCCTGTAAATTTCTGTAGTTTTGGATATTAAACTGCAATTTTCAATGTTATATTGTTTTACAATTTATATAGATTTTATTTATTTCTCAAATAATGACATACTTTGTAAGTTTGAAAAAAAAGACACAGATCTATCCAGTTCAACCTATATGTGTGTGTGTGTGTGCGATTTTAATTCTCTAACAATTCCTATAGCCCTGTATATCCTGCTTCCTGAGGAAGACATCTAAAAGTTACAAGAAAGAAAACAAGGCTCGGGTAAATGAATGAGGGTGTGGCTTAGTCCCCAGAAGTGGGATCTCTTAACCAAAGAAATTGCCCGTGGGACTTATGAAAAGCTGCAACAAACGCCAACAAATCAACAATTGTATAAAAATGAAAAAAAAAATCATGCCCACTCTACAACTCCTGGACTGAAAAGTCCCATGCTGTTTCTCCAGTACACTCTGTTGCTTTTTACCAGAAAAAAAACTTGAGATTTTTTTTCTTTTTTTTACAGTTGCTCTTTCGTTGGATATCCTATGAAGTGTCATTGTTTCCTGAAGAAGTGAACTTTGTTTCATGAAATGTGTCGAGTATTAGGCAACTAACTGGTTATCTTGATATGTATACATGGTATTATGTAATCATTTACTATGCCCTGTTATATTTCATGGAATTCTATTTAAAAGTTTCAACTTTTGCATGTGAATACAAATTAGATTCTTTTTTTATACAATTGTTGATTTGTTGGTGTTTGGTGCAGCTTTTCAAAAGTCCCATGGGCAATTTCTTTGGTTGAGAGTTCTAAAATTTTAAACATCAGCTACAATCACCTCACAACCCTCTCTTATCATTCCTTAAAAACCCTGCTTTTTACCCAGCATGGGTCTCACCCAAGTCATTTAAGGTATGGAATTCATTGAATATTACTCGGCTTAATAACCTAACCTCTACATCATCCTTTCATACGTTTCCTACCCTTTGCGACACCTATAACTTGCCAAACTCTGAACTTTTCAGATATCTCCAAATTAAAAACTTTTACGCACCTTTGTTAATTACTGACACCCCTTTATCCCAACTTACAATATTTGAATCTGCATGTTTAAAAGACCCCCATTCAAGAGGACTAATATCGTCAATATACACCCACATTACAATTTACCCAGGTTTAGACAAACCACCTTATGCACATAAATGGGAGGAGGACCTGGAAAGAGAATTCGATGTGGCTGATTGGTCCAAAATATGGTCTATAACAAAATCTTCTTCACCAAATGTTCTGGCGGTAGAAACCAACTATAAAGTTCTAACCCGTTGGTACCTCATTCCCTACAGATTGGCGAAATTTACGCCAAACCAAACAGGCCAATGCTTCCGGGGCTGTCCCGACCCGGGCACCCACCTACACATTTGGTGGTCTTGCCCGTTGATACAATTATACTGGGAACAGATATTTGAAACTGCCTCCAGAATATTTGGCTTCACTATACATCCTGACCCAGCCACGGTCTTGCTCAATCTAAAACCAGATTACATCACATATAAACAATTTAAACTTCTCACTCAATTGTTTACGGCAGCCAAACAAACAATTGCAAAAGCATGGAGGACCCCTAAACTGGAAATAGCCGAGACCATACGTAGAGTCAATGAATTTATGGCTCACGCCAAAATGCTAGCCATAGAAAGAGATCAAATTCCAATCTTTGAAAAGTTATGGAACCCTTGGATTAAATATCACCTATCTTCATTCCACGAAGACTTGATTCTCATGCCATGGTAGCAGGTGGACCATATCGTGAACACTCTATTATCCTGTTGTAACACATAGGTCAAAGACCAATAAACTCGAGCCATTCGAGTGGACTCCTATACCCCCCCCCTCTACTTTCCTACTATCCTATTCTACCTATTTTTATGTTACCTACTTATTCATTTCTATTTTCATGTAATTTTTACGCTATCTTTTACGTCCATTTAAAGTTCACTTAGATCTTTATTTTTACTTGAAAAGCAATATCTAAGCGGCAATATAATATTGCACTATGTAATTAGTTCTCATTTGTACTAAACCAAATAATATTTGTTTGTTCGATATCTTATCATCTACTGTAACCTACATCTAGTGCGTAGATGTATCCTCCGTTGATTTCTGCTTAGCCCTTAGAAACTATACAGCAATATGCACATTGTGTAGACCATGAATTTACCATTTATTCTTTATAATAGAAATATGTAGTCAATGTTCTACAACCATTATAAATGCATGATCTGTACATATCTGTTACATTTCTTTCAATAAAATACTTTAACAAGACAGAGTTCTAAAAGTTTCATAGTTATATAGTTGGTAAGGTTGAATAAAGACAAAAGTCCATCCAGTTCAACTTGGATGTTTTGGTTTTTTTTAAGTTGTCGACACTCTCAACACTTTTTGGGTGAGGCAGTGCCACATTTTAATTGCTCGAACAGTAAAGAACCCTTTATGCAACCTAGGATTAAACCTCTGTTCCAACCAGAAATCGTGAATGTGTGTGCGCTTTAGTATTTGTACATTGCAATCATTTTGCCTTTTAAGCCCCACTACTCCAGAGTGAATGACTGTAATATATGTTATTGATCCTCCTTATTAAATTTTCTTCCCCTTTGTTGAACTCCTTCCTTTTCTATCAGTAAGGCCGCCGTCCCTGTTTTCTGTGTTTCAGGGAAAAATCAGGGCCAAATTTTTTCCTAAATTCGGCCCTGAAACGGGGCCAAAGACACACAGCATTCCTGTGCAAGCCGCTCCGCAGCCGCAACGGACATATGTGAACCAGCTCCATAGAGAGCCAGTCACAATCTCCTGTCATGCGAATTGGATGTGGCAAAAAAACCACGCATCCAATTTGCATAGGTGTGAACCCAGCCTAATTATCCCAGGGGAGCCTCTTATAGTGTGTAATTTGCATGTGTATATTTGGCACCCAAGTGCAAAACTTGATATTTCCCCATATTGAACCTTGGAGCACACCACACCAACCATTTTTGCACCAGAGAGTAATTTATCATAGCTCTCTGGACCCATTCATCTAACCAGTTTCCTATTCATGTATATACAAATTCCTTAACTCTAACAGACTTTATTTGATAGATGAAATGTTTATGAGGTACAATGCCTTTGCAAAAATCTAGATAAACTACATCCACTGGACTTCCACCATCCAACTTGACACATACTTTCTCACTGAATGATAAAGGGTTGGTTTAACAAGAACAATCTTTCATAAATCTATGCTGGTTGTCACTTATAGTACCTTTATCACATACAAATTTCTGTAGCGTCCCTTACCAGTCCTTCCAATACCTTACATACAATTGATGTTAGGCTGACTGGTCTGTAGTTTCCTGTTATATGTCTCAATGCTTTTTTGTAAATTGGTACCATATTTGCTTTATGCCAATCAGTTGGTAATATTCCAGTCAGTAAGGTGTCTTAAAAATTTGAAATAGCAGCTTAGCTATAACTATGGACTCACGGGTGTAAGCCATCTAATTTTTTTTTTACACATTAAGTTTCGCTGGTCTCTTTAATGTGTGGTTTTCAGTCAACCACAGAGGTATGTTTGGTGAAACATCATTATTTTACTGTTAAGGCTATCAAACCCATCGTTTTCATATGTAAAACTGAAGAGAATAGTTATGCAATACATCTGCCATTTCCCTATCATCTGTGACCAACCTCCTGTGTATACCTTCTTGTAAACCTGTCACTTTGCACATTTAGCTTAAAGTGGTTCTTCTAGCTGCTATGTGTCACCCGTTTCCCATCAGCTGCTTTAGACCAGGGGTCATCAACCAACGGGCCACAGCCCACTACCCGGCCGTGGCCTTTCTGCAGCCAGGGCCGCAGGTGCAGGCGGCTGGCATGAGACACCTGGGCAAGCGGGCGACACGAAAGAGCCAGGCAGCCTGCATAAGAGAGCCGGGCAGGCAGAATGAGACAGCTGAGCGGCCATCATATGAGAGCTGGGTGGATGGAAGAAGCGAGCGGGTGGGCAAGCAGAGATGACATCATCTCTCTCCGCCCCCCGCATCACCGCTCTTCTGCCCTCACAGCTGGTGTTCTCTCAACCTCAATGTCGGAGGTGCGGCGGGGAGCAGAGAGATGACATCATCTCTCACCGCTCGCGCCGCATCACCGCTCTCCTGCCTTAATTTGGAACCCCCCACTGCACAGAGGCCTGCCTTTGTGCTAAATGGACCAGTGCTGCCACCAATGCAGTGGTGGCAGGCAGCATGGCAAGTGATGTAGCAAGTGATTATCCGCATCTGGTGACAGGCAACGTGGCAAGTGATGTGGCACGTGACAATCCACATCTTGTGGCAGGCAGCGTGGCAGGTGTCGTGGCAAGTGACATTTCGCATCTGGTGGCAGGTGACATGGCAAGGGACATTCCACATCTGGTGACAGGCAACGTGGTAAGTGACAATCCAGATCTGGTGGCAGGCAGCGTGCCATGTAACATTCCGCATCTGGTGGCAGGTGACAGTGGCAATTGACACGCTCAGGGCTCCCACTGATTCTGCATTATGGTGAGTGAACTATTTAATTTATTACTACAATGTAATAATAGAAATTAGGGATGAGCCGAACACCCCCTGGTTCGGTTGGCAGCATAACATGCGAACAGGCAAAAAATTTGTTCGAACACGCGAACACCGTTAAAGTCTATGGGACACGAACATGAAAAATCTAAAGTGCTAATTTTAAAGGCCAATATGCAAGTTATTGTCATAAAAAGTGTTTGGGGACCTGGGTCCTGCCCCAGGGCACATGTATCAATGCAAACAATAGTTTTAAAAACAGCCATTTTTTCAGGAGCAGTGATTTTAATAATGCTTAAAGTGAAACAATAAAAGTGAAATATTCCTTTAAATTTTGTACCTGGGGGGTGTCTATAGTATGCCTGTAAAGTAGTGCATGTTTCCCATGTTTATAACAGTCCGTGCACAAAATTAAATTTCTAAAGGAAAAAAAAAAAATCATTTAAAACTACTTGCGGCTATAATGAATTGTCGGGTCCCGGCAATACAGATAAAAGTCATTGAAAAAAAAAAAACAGCCCTTTGGGTCTGGTATGAATATTAGGGGGTACCCCGAACCAAAATTAAAAAAAACAAATATGCGTGGGGGTCCCCCCAAATTCCATATCAGGCACTTCAGGTCTGGTATGGATATTAAGGGGAATGATGCGCCAATTTTTTCAGAAAAAAAATGGCGTAGGGGTCCCCCTCAAAATCCATATCAGACCCTTCAGGTCTGGTATGGATTTTAAGGGGTTTGTCAAAGGGGAGACACTCATGGAGACCAAGGAAGTGATGCTGCGCACCCCGGTAAAGGAGATATGGGAAGTTTCCCCCAATTGGGGTTTTCGAAGGCAGCAGAGATTGGATGCTTGTATGGTAAAAAAGTTCTTTATTTGTGAAAACAGAAGTTTACACCAGTAAAATTGAATCAAGATATGAGCTCTGGTACATGAATGAATTAAGAGTACAAAACAATATGAACATTATGTAACACGTGACATCGCTGCTAAAGTGCAATGTGAATGACTACATATATCTTGACGCGTTTCGACCCTGTAGGGTCTTCTTCAGAAGATATGTTAACGGTAAGGAAAAATGCATTTAATAAATCATACAAGAAATTTGGAAAACCATAATAGTAGCATTCATGAAATTGTTTGACATATTTACCAAACAGACTGTTTTGTACATGATCACATGACCAGAAATCCTTCCTTTTAAAAGGGAATCCTCATAGGATCCCATATCCGGCTCGTCGGTCGGCAGAAGAACCTCCACTGTTGATGGGACACCCCACTGGGTCGTACCTGACTTACAAGAAGTCATCACAGGAAAACAAGATCCTGCGCCTGACGTGGCACGGAAAAGGGGGGGCCATCACACCTGAAGTGGATCATAGCAAGACATCAATGGAAGTGATAGTAGATACATACATCGTACGATTGTATGAATGTAAAAGATTGCGATATAATCAAGTATTGGGAAGGGGTTGTGGCAAGCTGGTAGTGGTCAAACCACCTTTTATATATTGTTGTTATAACTAACCTAATAAAGATTTAAATAGTTGGTAGGATGGTATAAAACGGGAAAAGGGGCCCCTGTGTAATAGGCCTACAAACAAAGGGGAAAGAAGAAAGAAAGAGAGGGAAGAAAGGGAAAAAAAGAAAAAGAAAAGGAAAAGAACGAGAGAGGAGAAAGAAGAGGGTGAATGAGGTATATCAGATAATGAGTGTTGAATGAGTGAGGTGGATGAACAAGTGAAACAATGTGTGAAATGGAAAAATGTAAGGATGGTAGTGAGGGATGGGGGAGCTGAAGAGGTGGAAGTGAAAGCTAGGTATATAAAATGAAATTTTGTGTGAATATACAAGGGTGTATGAGGATTAGTGATGAGCCGAACACCCCCGGGTTCGGTTCGCACCAGAACCCGCGAACGGACCGAAAGTTCGCACGAACATTAGAACCCTATTAAATACAATGGATGCGAACGTTCGGATTCTAAAGTGCTAATTATAACGACTATTATCCATGTTATTGTCCGAAACAGAGTTTGGGAACCCGGGTTCTGCACCAGGGGACATGTATCAATGCAAAAAGAAGTTTTAAAAACGGACGTTTTCCGGGAGCAGTCATTTTAATGATGCATAAAGTGCAAAAAAAAAGTCAAATATTCCTTTAAATATTGTACCTGGGGGGTGTCTAAAGTATGCCTGTGAAGTGCCACGTGTTTCCCGTGTTTAGAACTGTCCCTGCACAAAATAAAATTTCTAAAGGAAAAAAAGCCATTTAAAACTGCTTGCGGCTTTAATGCAATGTCTGGTCCCGGTAATATGGATGAAAATCTTTAGGAAAAATGGCATAGCTACCCCATCAACCCCCCCCCCCCCCACCCCAGCCCATTACCAGCCCCTTTGGGTCTTGTATGGATATTAAGGGGAACCCCGCACACAAAATAAAAAAGGACCTATATACTCTGAACAGCCGTATACAGGCGGTGCATACAAGACAGGGACTGTAGGTTTGTTCTTATGTAGAATCTGTTTGTAATTTTGAACAGCTGCATTGTTTAAGTGGAGCTCCATGCCAAATTCCTTTTTTTTAGCTTTTTGTAAAACATAGGGAAAGGTTATCACCCCTGTCACATATTTTTTGCTGTCTGTGCCCCTGTTCAGAACATTTCACCTCACTTTGCGTCCCAATGACAACTGTTTTTGAAATGTGGTGTTTTTATTGAAAGAAGGATTGGTGATAAAGCATCAGTAGAGAGGAGACACCTTTCTCCCATATTAATTCTTACAGGAGAGAATTTTCCTTCCAAGGGGTAGATTTCCTCTCACTTCCTGTTGTCTTCTTCCGTTTGCAAGTAGTAGTAGTTTGTAAGTTGGATGTTTGAAAGTAGGGACCTGCCGTATATACAGTACTCTGCAGAAATTGGCCCCTTAGGTGTTGGTGTTGGCACAACACTGAAAGCACTCACAGTTATTCTTGGTGGGTGCTGGAACGCCCTGCTGTCAACTATTATATCAGGAATTGTAATAACATATAATTGTTGATCAGTGGTAGTAAAAATTGGGCCTTTGATGGTGGTGCTGGTGCCACAACACTGTAAGGCCTGACAGTTACTCTTGGTGGGCGCAGCAATGGGCCCTGCTGTGAATTATTAGATCAATAATTATAATTGCATGCCCCTGTTGAACAGGGGCTGAAAAATTGGGCCTTTGGTGGTGGTGGTGGTGGTGATGGTGGTGCTGGTGCCACAACACTGTAAGGCCTGACAGTTACTCTTGGTGGGCGCAGCAATGGGCCCTGCTGTGAATTATTAGATCAATAATTATAATTGCATGCCCCTGTTGAACAGGGGCTGAAAAATAGGGCCTTAGGCACTGGTCGCACAACACTGCAACCCCTCACAGATACTGTACTTGGAGCACAGCAATGAGGCCTGTTGCAAAGTATTGCATCAAAAATTTTAATTACACGCCCCTGTTAAACAGGGGCTGAAAAATTGGGCCTTAGCCACTGGCGGCGTCACCCATAAACCAAAATGATCTTCCAAGCTATCATCATTAATCGTATCATTGAGGAGGAGGAGGAGGATAGCCAGTCAACATAACAGCACAGGCACTCAGCATCAGCATCAGTCTTGAAGGGATGTGACATTTTAAAATCAATTAGTCTGTTATATCAGCATCTGGTGTGTGGTAGCTGGTGGTGATCCAAGACTGGTTCATCTTGATGAAAGTCAGTCGATCAACCGAGTCGGTGGACAGGCGCACCCTGTGATCCGTGACAAATCCTCCAGCAGCACTGAATGTGCGTTCTGAAAGAACGCTGGATGCAGGACAGGCCAGTAGCTCAATTGCATACTGTGCAAGCTCTGGCCAGTGATCCATCCTCAAGACCCAGTAAGCCAGAGGATTTTCGGTGGGGAAGGTGTCCAAGTCTGACCTTGCCCCTAGGTATTCCTGGACCATGTATATCAGACGCTGGCGATGGTTGCTGGAACCGATCATACTTTGGGGCTGCGGACTAAAGAATTGTCTGAACGCATCGGTCAGACGGCCACCTTCCCCACCGCTCCTTCTTTGACTGCCCGAAGCCTCAGCAACTCGTTGTCCAGGACCAGGAGTTTGTAACCTCCCAGTCTCTGGGAACGCGTTGCACAGACCTTTCTGCAAGGCCTCCCGGAGTTGTCTCATCCTCTGCTCCCTCTGCGACGGTACGATAAGGTCCGCAACCTTACCCTTGTACCGTGGATCAAGGAGAGTGGCCAGCCAGTAATGGTCCCTCTCCTTGATCCGAAGAATACGAGGATCCTTCCGCAGACTTTGCAGGATCAGGGAGGCCATGCAGCGTAGGTTAGCTGAGGCATTCAGTCCGGAGTCCTCTGGGTCACTAAGGACGACATGATCCGCAGCCACCTCCTCCCAGCCACGTACAAGTCCACTGGTTTCTTGGGACTGTAAATCATCCCTAAAAGACTGCTGCTGATGATGCTGAGTGCCAGCCTCCACCTCCATGCTGACACAATCCTCCTCCTCCTCCTCCTCCTCCTCCTCTTCCTGTGCGATGGGTGGGACAGAAGGAACACTGTCTGGGTAAAGGGGGCCTTGAGAGGCAAGGAAGTCCTCCTCTTCCTGCCTCTGTTCTGCCTCAAGTGCCCTGTCCATTATTCCACGCAGCGTGTGCTCCAACAGGTGGACAAGAGGTACAGTGTCACTGATGCACGCACTGTCACTGCTCACCATCCTCGTGGCCTCCTCAAATGGTGCCAGGACAGTGCATGCATCCCTGATCATGCCCCACTGGCGTGGGGAAAAAAACCCGAGCTCCCCTGACCCTGTCCTGGTGCCGTAGTCGCACAGGTACTCATTGATGGCCCTCTGCTGCGTGTGCAGCCGCTGCAGCATGGCCAACGTTGAGTTCCACCTGGTGGGCATGTCACATATAAGGCGGTTCTTGGGCAGGTTCAACTCCTTTTGCAGCTCAGCCAGGCGAGCACTGGCATTATAAGATCTGTGGAAATGCACACAGACTTTCCTGGCCTGCCTCAGGACATCCTGTAAGCCCGGGTACCTGCCCAAGAACCGCTGCACCACCAGGTTAAGGACGTGAGCCATACAGGGCACATGGGTCAGTTGTCCCTGTCGGAGGGCGGAGAAGAGGTTGGTGCCATTGTCGCAAACCACCATTCCTGGCTTAAGCTGGCGTGGCGTCAACCACCTCTCGGCCTGCCCCTGCAGAGCAGACAGGACCTCTGCCCCAGTGTGGCTCCTGTCCCCCAAACACACCAGCGCAAGCACGGCATGGCATCTTTTTGCCTGCGTACTTGCGTAGCCCCTTGAACGCCTATGGAGCACCGCTGGTTCCGAGGACAAACCACAGGAAGAGGCCATGGAGGAAGAAGAAGAGGGGGTGGAGGAGAGAGGTGTGTCACAACCAGTAGTAGCATTTTGGAGGCGTGGCGGTGGAACAACCTCCAACACTACTGCACCTTGTCCTGCATCCTTCCCAGCTGCCAAAAGAGTGACCCAATGGGCCGTGAAAGAAAGGTAACGTCCCTGTCCATGCCTGCTGGACCATGAGTCAGCGGTAATATGCACCTTACCGCTGACCGCCCTGTCCAGCGAGGCCAAGACATTGCCTTCCACATGCCTGTAGAGAGCCGGAATCGCCTTCCGTGCGAAAAAGTGGCGTTTGGGAACCGCACATTGCACAAACTCACGGAAGGGGGCCGAGTCTACCAACTGAAAAGGCAGCAGTTGAAGCGCTAGCAATTTAGCCAAGCTAACATTCAACCGCTGGGCATGTGGATGGCTGGGAGTGAACTTCTTTCGACGGTCCAGCAGCTGGGGCAGGGAAATTTGCCTGCTAGAATCGGACATTGGTGTACTGCTAGCAGAGTGCCCGCAAGTACTTGCCTGTGACACACCTAATTCTACACCTTCATTCCTCTCAGAGCAGGTTTCAGAGAGGAGTGAAGGTATAGTGGGGTTGGAGATCCCAGCTGATGCGGTGCAAGAAGAGGTCAGCTTTGTTCTTTGGTGTGGGTCTTTAAGGTAGGCTTGCCAACTAGCTGCATGGCAGGTCAACATATGTCTGATCAAGCATGTGGTGCCCAAGCGGCTGATGTTTTGGCCACGCGATATACGCTTGAGACATATGTTGCAAACAGCAGCTGTGCGATCTGATGCACTCGCCTCAAAAAAGGCCCACACCAAAGAACTTTTTGAATGACGGGCAGAGGCAGCGCCCTGCACAGGCGGAGCTCTGCGGTGTGATTCCGTCGGTGTGCTGCCCATACGCTGGCCACTCAAGGGCATCCTGGCTCGTTGGAGATGTGCCTCCTCCTCATCCTCCTCCTCCTCCTCCTCTCTCCTATTAGTGGAGTCAGTGACCTCATCATCCCCTCCCTCCTCATCACTGGAGCCAATCTGGCAGTATGCTGCAGCTGCTGGAGCATGACTGCCAGATTGGTGTCCTTCTTGAGCATCCCCTCTCTCTGCTCTCACGCTGCTGCCTTCCTCTAGCTGGGTATCATCATCAGATCCTTCCAAACGCTGGGCATCCTCCTGGAGCATGTACCCAACACTGTGCTCAAACAGTTCGGGGGACTCCTCAGGAGGAGGACATGGTGGGTCTAGGGAAGGATTGACTAATGAAGATAATGATACCAGAGAAGAGGACGCTTTGGCAGCTGCTTTGCCAGTAGCCTGAGCCTGGGTGAGAGAGGATGAGGAGGATGAGGTGGGCTTGGTCATCCACTCTACCAAGTCTTCGGCATGATGTGGCTCAACATGTCCAGCTGCCGAAAAGAAGGACAAGCGTGTCCCATGGCCATGTGCTGATGACAATGCACCGTGTCCACGACCAGCACTGTAGCCCCCAGACACAGAGCCTGCTTGCCCTCTTTTTTTGCCTCCTGACTGTCTGCCTCTCCTTGTTTGCCTTCCAGACATTTTAATGGATGGCCTGCAGGGAGATGGGAAAAAGAGCAATAAGGGCTACCTTCAGGTGTATACTGTGCAGGAGGCTTAGCAACAATGACACTGACACTGTCCCCTGCCTATCCTTCTCTGTCCCTAAACACAAGGATTGAAAATATGGTTCAGCAAAATTGGTTTAGAACAGAATAGCACACTGACACTTTCCCTCACTGTCCTACTCTGTCCCTCCCTACAAACAAGATTTAGCACAGAATAGCACACTGATAATTTCCACGAGTGTCCTTCTCTGTCCCTAAACTCAAGGATTTGAAATATGGAACAGCAAAATTGGTTTAGAACAGAATAGCACACTGACACTTTCCCTCACTGTCCTACTCTGTCCCTACAAACAAGATTTAGCACAGAATAGCACACTGATAATTTCCACGAGTGTCCTTCTCTGTCCCTAAACTCAAGGATTTGAAATATGGAACAGCAAAATTGGTTTAGAACAGAATAGCACACTGACACTTTCCCTCACTGTCCTACTCTGTCCCTCCCTACAAACAAGATTTAGCACAGAATAGCACACTGATAATTTCCACGATTGTCCTTCTCTGTCCCTAAACTCAAGGATTTGAAATATGGAACAGCAAAATTGGTTTAGAACAGAATAGCACACTGACACTTTCCCTCACTGTCCTACTCTGTCCCTCCCTACAAACAAGATTTAGCACAGAATAGCACACTGATAATTTCCACGAGTGTCCTTCTCTGTCCCTAAACTCAAGGATTTAAAATATGGAACAGCAAAATTGGTTTAGAACAGAATAGCACACTGACACTTTCCCTCACTGTCCTACTCTGTCCCTCCCTACAAACAAGATTTAGCACAGAATAGCACACTGATAATTTCCACGAGTGTCCTTCTCTGTCCCTAAACTCAAGGATTGAAAATATGGAACAGCAAAATTGGTTTAGAACAGAATAGCACACTGACACTTTCCCTCACTGTCCTACTCTGTCCCTCCCTACAAACAAGATTTAGCACAGAATAGCACACTGACACTTTCCCTCACTGTACCTCTCTGTCCCTACAAACAAGGTTTAGCACAGAATAACACACTGTCACTGACACTCTCCCTACCTATCCTTATTTGTCCCTAAACACAAGGAATCCAGGATTAGTAAAGGAAAAAAATGACACTGTCCCTGCCTATGCTTCTCTTTCCCTGCTCCGGAACACACTACACAAGGCCGCCGCGCTGGCGGCCTTTTATAGTGTGGGGCGTGTACTAAACCCCCTCAGCAATAATTGGCCACAGGCATCCTGCCTGTGGCCAATCATTGCTCTCCTCGCTGCCGGCGCTGTGATTGGCCAAGCATGCGGGGTCACAGTGCATGCTTGGCCAATCACAGCGCCTGGATGACACTGCGATGGCATAGTGCATTGTGGGCCGTTCGCGTCACTCGAATTTGGCGCGAACGGCCCAAATCGTTCAATCTTCGTCGAACGATCGAACAGCCGATGTTCGAGTCGAACGTATCTTCGACTCGAACACGAAGCTCATCCCTAATGAGGATGAAAGAATATAAAAAGGGATGGTGATGAAATAAATGCGATGATGATGATGAAAGAATATGAAAAAGGGGATAGTGCTAGAATAGATGCGATGTATGTGGGGAAGACTGTGAACAAAAAGTAGTGTGAACTGAAAAATTAAAAATATAAATAAATAAAAAATGTAATTAAAATTGGAATAAAATTTAAATCAAAAGCTTCAAAAAAATGAATGAATGAAAAAATTTAAGAAAAATGTGTGTGAAAGAAAAAGGAGAAAGACAAAAGGGAAAGGAAGAATTACACGGATGGGGTGGGAACAAGGGAAAGGAAAGGGATGAAAGTGAGGGAGGGGGAGAGAAAGAGGCAATGGGGAAAAAGAAAAAGAGAATGTATATAAAATAGCATGTGGAGTGCTATGAAAAAGTGAAAGAAAAGAAAAAGGAAAATAAATTGATGAGGTGATAGAAAAAAATGATGAGTGAAAAGTGAGTGGCAGCGGGCTATCATGTGCAGTAAATTAAAAAAAATATATTAAAGATGCTAACCTTGGTGAAGAAAAAAACATCCAAACTATCAAAGCATGAAATTAATGGACCAATGAAATAGTCCCTATATGGATCTAAGAAGATAAAGATTAATAGATTAGAACGGTAGAGCAGGTGAACTGCCTCTAAAAGTTTAAAGGAGAGTAAGGCCCCTTTCACACGGAGTGTCCATTCAGGTCCGCCTGTCAGTTTTTTAGGCGGACCTGGACGGACGCTCCATGTAGCCCTATGGAGCCACGGATGTCAGCGGTGACATGTCTGCTGACATCCGCTCCGCCAAAGTGTGACGGAGGAAAACCCCATTTTTCTTTCCGTCGGCGGAGCGGATCGGATGAACACGGATAGACTGTCCGTGTTCATCCGATCTCCCCATAGGGGAGAGCGGCGCTCTGACAGGGCGGTCCCTGCACAGTGTGCGGGGACTGCCCAGTCATCCGCCGGCTCAGCGGGGATCAACTGAGCGATCCCCACTGAGCAAGCGGAGCTTCACGGGGCGGATCATGACTGATCCGCCCCGTGTGAAAGAGCCCTAAAGGTTACCTTATCTGGCAAGCCAACAAGCACACAACCACATCAATCAAGAGCCGGGGATCGACTGATGGTGTCAGATCACCCACGGCTTAAGTAGGGAATTTAATGATGTCTGATGTCCAGCAGGTGAGTGATGAACCCACTCCATACTCACCTTCTGATGGCAGGCCAAAGGTGAGGTTTCCATGGTGACTCCCTTGGCGTTCTGGAGGATCGCAATCTCTGTGTCCCCCGTCGTCTCCGCCGTAAGAACGCAACGTTGTGACGTCACGCGCGTGCACCGAAGCGCGCGGGAACGTTCACGTAGTTCGGAGACGATCCAGGATGCCGCTGGCAGAGAAGAAGATGCCGCTATGGGCGGAAATAATCCGCCCCCTAGCGGACATTGATGGGGGCAACACCCGCCCAGTGCTCAGGGAAGGTGGAAACCCACCATTCACCGGACAGCGGGCAGGAAATGGCCCCCTCACTCTGCCAGGAAAAACAGGACGAGAGGGAAAATACCAAAAGGAAGGACCAGAGACGGCCGCCGAGCCTGGGCAGAGCCAGAGGAACCCCTAATAAAAACAGGAAAGGGATAAAGGAAATTAATAATATTAAAGATCTGCACTATTTACAGACCATAATTTTGAACAATAAACTGTTTGTATAAATGTACAAAATTGTAACGATTCAAACAGAGCTGTGTTAAATTTAAAATATGTAATTGTCAAAACTGTGTTTACCCCTATGACCATTCTCTATACATGTCACTATGAATGTCCCTATGATCATTACGATTGCACTAGCTCTGTTTGAATCGTTACAATTTTGTACATTTATACAGTTTATTGTTCAAAATTATGGTCTGTAAATAGTGCAGATCTTTAATATTATTAATTTCCTTTATCCCTTTCCTGTTTTTATTAGGGGTTCCTCTGGCTCTGCCCAGGCTCGCCGGCCGTCTCTGGTCCTTCCTTTTGGGATTTTCCCTCTCGCCCTGTCTTCCTGGCAGAGTGAGGGGGCCATTTCCTGCCCGGTGAATGGTGAGTTTCCACCTTCCCTGAGCACTGGGCGGGTGTTGCCCTCATCAATGTCCGCTAGGGGGCGGATTATTTCCGCCCATAGCGGTATCTTCTTCTCTGCCAGCGGCGTCCTGGATCGTCTCCGAACGCCGTGAACGTGCCCGCACTTCGGTGCGCGCGTGACGTCACGACGTTGCGTTCTTACGGCGGAGACGACGGGGGACACCAAGATTGCGTTCCTCCAGAACGCAGAGGGAGTCACCATGGAAACCTCACCTTTGGCCTGCCATCAGAAGGTGAGTATGGGGTGGGTTCATCACTCACCTGCTGGACATCAGACATCATTAAATTCCCTACTTAAGCCGTGGGTGATCTGACTCCATCAGTCGATCCTCGGCTCTTGATTGATGTGGTTGTGTGCTTGCTGGCCTGCCAGATAAGGTAAACTTTACTCTCCTTTAAACTTTTAGAGGCAGTTCACCTGCTCTACCGTTCTAATCTATTAATCTTCATCTTCTTAGATCCATATAGGGACTATTTCATTGGTCCATTAATTTCATGCTTTGATAATTTGGATGTTTTTTTTCTTCACCAAGGTTAGCATCTTTAATATTTTTTTTTAATTTACTGCACATGATAGCCCGCTGCCACTCACTTTTCACTCATCATTTTTTTCTATCACCTCATCAATTTCTTTTCCTTTTCATAGCACTCCACATGCTATTTTATATACATTCTATCTTTTTCTTTTTCCCCATTGCCTCTTTCTCTCCCCCTCTCCTTCCCCTCCCTCACTTTCATCCCTTTCCTTTCCCTTGTTCCCACCCCATCCGTGTTCTTCTTCCTTTCCCTTTTGTCTTTCTCCTTTTTCTTTCACACACATTTTTCTTAAATTTTTTCATTCATTCATTTTTTGAAGCTTTTAATTTTAATTCTATTCCTCAAAAAAATTTTTTATTTATTTATATTTTTTATTTTTCAGTTCACACTACTTTTGTTCACACAGTCTTCCCCACATACATCACCACACATCACATCTATTCTAGCACTATCCCCTTTTTATATTCTTTCATCATCATCATACACGCTTGTATATTCACACATAATTTCATTTTATATACCTATCTTTCACTTCCACCTCTTCAGCTCCCCCATCCCTCACTACCATCCTTACATTTTTCCTTTTCACCATTTCACACATTGTTTCACTTGTTCATTCACCTCACTCATTCAACACTCATTATCTGATATACCTCATTCACCCTCTTCTTTCTCCTCTCTCGTTCTTTTCCTTTTCTTTTTCCTTTTTTCCCCTTTCTTCCCTCTCTTTCTTTCTTCTTTCCCCTTTGTCTGTAGGCCTATTAGATAGGGGCCCCTTTTCACTTTTCCCGTTTTATACCATCCTACCAACTATTTAAATCTTTATTATGTTAGTTATAACAACAATATATTAAAGGTGGTTTGACCACTACCAGCTTGCCACAACCCCTTCCCAATACTTGATTATATCGCAATCTTTTACATTCATACAATCGTACGATGTATGTATCTACTATCACTTCCATTGATGTCTTGCTATGAGCCACTTCAGGTGTGATGGCCCCCCCTTTTCCGCGCCACGTCAGGCGCAGGGTCTTGTTTTCCTGTGATGACTTCTTGTAAGTCAGGTACGACCCAGTGGGGTGTCCCATCAACAGTGGAGGTTCTTCTGCCGACCGACGAGCCGGATATGGGATCCTGAGGATTCCCTTTTGAAAGGAAGGATTTCTGGTCATGTGATCATGTACAAAACAGTCTGTTTGGTAAATATGTCAGAAACAATTTCATGATTGCTACTATTATGGTTTTTCAAATTTCTTGTATGATTTATTAAATGCATTTTTCCTTACAGTTAACATATCTTCTGAAGAAGACCCTACAGGGTCGAAACACATCAAGATATATGTAGTCATTCACATTGCACTTTAGCAGCAATGTCACGTGTTACATAATGTTCATATTGTTTTGTACTCTTAATTCATTCATGTACCAGAGCTCATATCTTGATTCAATTTTACTGGTGTAAACTTCTGTTTTCACAAATAAAGAACTTTTTTACCATACATGCATCCAATCTCTGCTGCCTTCGAAAACCCCAATTGGGGGAAACTTCCCATATATGGTTTTTAGGGGAACCTCGCGCCAAAATGTAAAAAAAATGGCGCGGGGTTCCCCCCAAAAATCCATACAGGACCCTTATCCGAGCACGCAACCTGGCAGGCCGCAGGAAAAGAGGGGGGATGAGAGAGTGCCCCCCTCCTGAACCGCACCAGGCCACATGCCCTCAACATGTTGATGGGGACAAGAGCCTCATCCCCACAACCCTTGCCCGGGGGTTGTGGGGGTCTGCGGGCGGGGGGGCTTATCGAAATCTGGAAGCCCTCTTTAACAAATCTCAGATCCCGGCCCCCCCATGTGAATTGGTAAGGGGTACATTGTACCCCTACCATGTCACAAAAAAGTGTCAAAAATTTTAAAAACCACAGTACACAGCTTGGGACAAGTCCTTTATTAAAAAAATAAAATAAAATTACAGCGATGTAATCCAGTGTCGATCTCCAGCGATGTTATTCAGTCTCTATCTCCAGCGATGTAATCCAGTCTCGATCTCCAGCGAGGATACGGCGCTGACACGATCCTGCCTCCAAGGGAGGCACCCGACGAATGACACGCTTCAGCCTGACAGCTCTTATATAGCTGGGGCGGGGCCACCCGTCAGTGCGCGGGTGACCCCGCCCCCTCTAACACGACGGGGAAAGACCGTGGTTACCCAGTGACATGTACGGGTGACCCCGCCCCCTCTGACGCAACGGGAAACCTGCATTGCATCAGAGGGGGCGGGTCACCCATACATGTCCTTGGGTAACCCCGGTCTTTCCCCGTCGTGTCAGAGGGGGGCGGGGTCACCCACGCACTGACGGGTGGCCCCGCCCTCAGCTATATAAAAGCTGTCAGGCTGGAGCGCGTCATTCGTCGGGTGCCTCCTGTGGAGGCAGGATCGTGTCTGCGTCGTATCCTCGCTGGAGATCGAGACTGGATTTACATAGCTGGAGATCAAGACTGGATTACATCGCTGGAGATCGACACTGGATTACATCGCTGTAAATATTTTTTTCTTTTTTTTTTTTTCCCTTTTTAATAAAGGACTTGTCCCAAGCTGTATACTGTGGTTTAACATTTTTTACACTTGTTTTGTGAAATAGTAGGCCTTACCAATTCACATGGGGGGGTGGGATCTGAGGGTCGCCTTTGTTAAAGGGGGCTTCCAGATTACGATAAGCCCCCCGCCCGCAGATCCCCACAACCACCGGGCAAGGGTTGTGGGGAGGAGGCCCTTGTCCCCATCAACACTAGGACATCCTCCCCATGTTGAGGGCATGTGGCCTGGTACGGTTCAGGAGGGAGGGGCGCTCTCTCATCCCCCCTCTTTTCCTGTGGCCTACCAGGTTGCGTGCTCAGATAAGGGTCTGGTATGGATTTTTGGGGGGAACCCCACGCCATTTTTTTTTATTTTGGCGCGGGATCCCCTTAAAATTCATACCAGACCTGATATGGAATTTGGGGGGACCCCATGCATTTTTTTTTTTTAATTTTGGTTCGGGGTTCCCCTCAATATTCATACCAGACCCAAAGGGCCTGGTAATGGACTGGGGGGGGGGGAAACCCATGCCGTTTTTTTCCAATTACTTTTATCTGTATTGCCGGGACCCGGCAATTCATTATAGTCACGAGTAGTTTTAAATGACTTTTTCCTTTAGAAATTTCATTTTGTGCACGGACTGTTATAAACACGGGGAAACGTGCGCTATTTTACAGGCATACTATAGACACCCCCAGGTAAGAAATTTAAAGGAATATTTCACTTTTATTGTTTCACTTTAAGCATTATTAAATTAATGCTCCCGAAAAAACAGCAGTTTTTAAAACTTATTTTTGCATTGATACATGTCCCCTGGGGCAGGACCCGGGTCCCCAAACACTTTTTAGGACAATAACTTGCATATAAGCCTTTATAATTAGCACTTTAGATTTCTCCCATAGATTTTTCGAATTTGCCGCGAACACCCCAATTTGTTTGCTGTTCGGCGAACGGGCGAACAAGCAATGTTCGAGTCGAACATGAGTTTGACTCGAACTCGAAGCTCATCCCTATCAGTACATATGAACACAACTAGAAATGTGTTCATAGAGACAAAGCTAGTATCATACTAATGCAAAAAACAAAGTGTCTGCATACTTACTGACACAACAAGGAATATGTCCACAAAGACATGATTAGTACCGTAGTAACATAACCAGGTACATGTCAGCCATATCATGACACAGCTAAAAATATGTCTTGACTCTTGACTAGTGATGAGCTGAACACATATGGGTTTGTTTTGTGGCATGCTTGCCAAACTTTGCAGCAGTTTGAACACAGATCCAAATCTCATTGACGTCAATGGAAGTCACATATTTCAAATTGCTTCTGCCCATTTTCAAGGCTAGTAGGCAAAGGATTGTCAAACAAAGGGCATTAGGAGCTGGGTACTGCCAGGATGGACCCTGTTACTCAAAATTTTTATACTTCGAGGTATAATACCTCTAGTAATGTAATTTGGTAAAGAGAGTTTGTACACTTGAGAGGCAGGTCAACACAACACTGTAGGTGCTATATAAATAATGTAGATAATATAGTAAAGGGAATGAATTTATCAAATCCATCTATGGTGATCCCAGAATATCTCCTTTTTCACTCGAAGGTCTGGCTTAATATTGAGCGATCTTTCATAGAGCTTACATAGAGTAGTAGTGATTGTTGGGCATCTATTTAATGAATCTTATAAAAATCTGACTAATCCTTTGAGAATTGGATACTTTCAAACATTATTTTGCTACCATTAGTCTTACCAACCTAACAGCTCAACCCCTTGGAGCAGAGGTCTCCAAACGTTTCAGTATGACAGCCACATTGTATATTTTCCAACTATTCACAGGTCTAAAAAAAAATCTGTTTTATAGGTCAATGAATAATAAATAAAATAATACATTTTACTTGGATTTTTTCTAGAAACAACATGATATGAATCAGAATAAAAGAGAAAGAGCTTCAGTAAAACAAAGCAATACCCCCCTTACATCATAGTCCCTATCAGAGCCCCCCTTACATCAGGGCCCCCCTTACATCAGATTGTATTCTAGGAGTCCCTCCTTGCATCAGAGTCCTCATCAGAGCTCCCCTTATATCAGGGTTCTCATCAGAACCACCTTACATTAGGGTCTCCCTCAGAGCCCCACTTACATCAGGTTTCCTATCAGAGCCCCACTTATGTCAGAATCCCTAGCAGAGCCCCCCCTTACATTAGATTCCTCATCCGTAGTACGCCCTTGCCTTGCTTACAATGTGGCTGTTGTCAGTGTAGCAGCAAGGTGGGAGCCTGGATGCAGAGCAGGTATGGACGGAGGAATTTCTGTCACCTTATTAAGGCAAGCACATCAGTGGTTGCGAGGTCACTGGCAGTCCTAGCATCCAACTAACCCAACCCTGCTGGGGCGAGATTGTCATCAGTTGCTAGGAGCAACTGAAGGATGGGACAATTACAGCGCAGTAGGGGAAACCTGACCATAGCTGGATGGATGGAATCTTGTCATGGGCTGGATTTAGCCCATGGGCATGGGTGTCCACTCCATAGGGCAGGGGGGGGCGTTTGACCCCCCCTGGAATCGTAAAAGAGTGTTTACAATGACACGCCGCCTCCTGCACATTGGTGGGCCAGGGCCACCAGCGCCACAGATTGTCACTGCCATCATTCATGTCTGTCAGTGTGTTGCAATGCATACATTTACTCCGCTCCCGCGGCCCACCCCTGTTTGCCGGCGCCAGACAATATCATCGCGCTGCTGCTGCTCCCCTTGGTTTACAGCCCCGCCCGGCGCCCATCCTGGCGGTGTGACGTCACTCACGGCGGGAGGGGGACTGATGGGAGGAGCATAGAGAGCTGCCTGCTAAAGGAGCCAGCACCGCCGAGGAGGAACCAACCAGGCCAGCAACAAGTTGAAGTTCATCTTCATTACAATTTCAATCAGATGCTGTGCTACAGCAGCATCAGTCAGTCAGTGTCACTACAAGTAAGCACTAAACTAAAATTAAATGTGATTATGGGAATGTGACGACTGTGATTTTTTTAATATGCAGCATGGTGGCGAGGGGAGGGGGGGGAAAATGTCCTTCACTGGTCATAGTAACTCATGTATTAATGTCCTGCACAGTGCAGGACATTAACCACTTGCCGACCGCTCACGGCATATATACGTCGGCAGAATGGCTCGTACAGGCACAATCACGTACCTGTACGTGGCCCTTTAACTGCCGACGTCGGGCTCGCGCGTGCACCACCGGAAAAAGCCTTGGTGTGAAAGGCATCTTATATAACACATATATCTTTCCAGTGGAAATATATGTGTGTGTTATATAAGAGATAATTCAGCTTCACTTTGTATTGGAAGTTATTCAGGCCAGGCGTACCAGTCCATGTCCATATAAGTATAGCCTAGAGAATGTACATCTTCTTATATTGCAATATATCTGTTATGGCCATATTTTAAACTTGATGTAAACAACCTACAGTGGGGAGAACAAGTATTTGATACACTGCCGATTTTGCAGGTTTTCCTACTTACAAACCATGTAGAGGTCTGTCATTTTTATCATGGGTACTCTTCAACTGTGAGAGACGGAATCTAAAACAAAAATCCAGAAAATCACATTGTATGATTTTTAGGTAATTAATTTGCATTTTATTGCATGACATAAGTATTTGATACATCAGAAAAGCAGAACTTAATATTTGGTACAGAAACCTTTGTTTGCAATTACAGAAATCATACGTTTCCTGTAGTTCTTGACCAGGTTTGCACACACTGCAGCAGAGATTTTGGCCCACTCCTCCATACAGAGCTTCTCCAGATCCTTTAGGTTTTGGTGCTGTCACTGGGCAATATGGAATTTCAGCTCCCTCCAAAGATTTTCTATTGGGTTCAGGTCTGGAGACTGACTAGGCCACTCCAGAACCT
Organism: Rana muscosa; assembly: GCA_029206835.1. NCBI lineage: Eukaryota > Metazoa > Chordata > Amphibia > Anura > Ranidae > Rana > Rana muscosa. Next base: position 881,969,092 of record CM055121.1, read on the forward strand.
TGAGATGCTTCTTACGGAGCCACTCCTTAGTTGCCCTGGCTGTGTGTTTAAGGTCGTTGTCATGCTGGAAGACCCAGCCATGACCCATCTTCAATGCTCTTACTGAGGGAAGGAGGTTGTTGGCCAAGATCTCCTGGATCATCCAGATGGTCATTGGCAAACTTCACATGGGCCTGGATATGCGCTGGCTTGAGCAGGGGGACCTTGCGTGTGCTGCAGGATTTCAATCCATGACGGTGTAGTGTGTTACTAATGGTTTTCTTTGTGACTGTGGTTCCAGCTCTCTTCAGGTCATTAACTAGGTCCTGCTGTGTAGTTCTGGGCTGATCCCTCACCTTCCTCATGATCATTGATGCCCCACGAGGTGAGATCTTGCATGGAGCCCCAGACCAAGGGAGATTGACCGTCATCTTGAACTTCTTCCATTTTCTAATAATTGCGCCAACAGTTGTTGCCTTCTCATCAAGCCGCTTGCCTATTGTCCTGTAGCCCATCCCAGCCTTGTGCAGGTCTACAATTTTATCCCTGATGTCCTTACACAGCTCTCTGGTCTTGGCCATTGTGGAGAGGTTGGAGTCTGTTTGATTAAGTGTGTGGCCAGGTGTCTTTTATACAGGTAACGAGTTCAAACAGGTGCAGTTAATACGGTTAATGAGTGGAGAACAGGAGGGCTTCTTAAAGAAAAAATAACAGATCTGTGAGAGCCGGAATTCTTACTGGTTGGTAGGTGATCAAATACTTATGTCATGCAATAAAATGCAAATTAATTATTTAAAAATCATACAATGCGATTTTCTGGATTTTTGTTTTAGATTCTGTCTCTCACAGTTGAAGAGTACTTATGATAAAAATTACAGACCTCTACATGCTTTGTAAGGAGGAAAACCTGCAAAATCGGCAGTGTATCAAATACTTGTTCTCCCCACTGTATAAATGAAAAAACTTTGTGGTTTAAAAAAAGTTTAAATTGTTATTACAGCCCATTCTCCAGGTTTCCGCTGGCAGGTGACAAGTAGACTGCAAACAGGTTCCTGCGCCACCGATCCCAGCCTTCTATGTGCCAGACCAGTCCTTGTCTCCCCTCCCAGTCTCCAGCCTCTGCCGTGCCATCTATGTCCCAGTCTCTCTCTCTCTCTCGCTCTCCCACCTCCATCCTCCTCTGCGAACAGTGGAGACCGGGAGGAAGCACAGCTCAGGACACAGGGCAGGAGGAGGAGCTGGCCAAACAAACTTTTTATGTTAAACCACTGGTGATTGTTTGTTAGTACACAGGGTGGTCCTAAGCAACCAATCACCAGCTTGCTAATATGAAAAGTCACTCTGCAGGCCCCCTGTCCAGAACTGTGCTGCCTCCCGGCCTCCGCTGTGGAAAAGGGCAGGACACTGTGCTATGGGAGGGGAGGAAGAGTGGGGGAAAGGTCACTGCTATAGGGGAAAGGGGTGCAGAAGACACCACTGTGTGTGTGTGTGTGGGGGGGGTGATGTGAAGGGGGCAGGGGACACTGTTATGGGCAGGGCCACCCCCATAGCAGTGTCCTCTACCACCCTTCATATCACCCCCCACCTCCCCCCCCTGATCCCTGCATTCTGAGCACAACCCACTCCTAAACTCTGCATTCTGAGCGCAACGTACCCCTAAACCCTGCATTCTGAGCGTAACGCACTCCTGATCCCTGCATTCTGAGCGTAACTCACTCCTGTTCCCTGCATTCTGAGTGCAGCACACTCCTGATCCCTGCATTCTGAGCGTAACTCACTCCTGTTCCTTGCATTCTGAGCGCAGCGCACTCCAGATCCCTGCATTCTGAGCGCAACGCACTCTTGACCCCTGCATTCTGAGCGCAATGCACCCCTGATCACCTGCATTCTTTGTTACCAAAAAAAATTATAACCTGATTAATAAATATAATAAACTATTAGTAGTCAACAGCTGTAAAAAATGGTGGCCACATTAGGGGGTTGCAGTCTGGGGAGTTTTACCTGCAACAGTGGGTATGAACCAAAGTCCACAATGCAAAGACATAGAAATATTTAGGTTGTCAAGTGTGTAAAGATATGGGCACCATATGACAAGAGAAAATGGCCTGTTCTAAAGGGGGATCTATAAGGGGGACCCGGGCCTGCTCTAAGGGGGGATCTATGGTGACCCTTCTCTAAAGGAGGATCTACCAGTATGGGGACCCTGGCCTGCTGTAAAGGGGGTCATGCCGGCTAAATATACATATCCTTTGCAGAGAGAGCCTGTAGTACCTGGTGGTGCATGAAAACCTGGTAGCCAGCCACAGGTGCCAGCCAGCCACAGGTGCCAGTCAGCCAATCGCAGGACACAGACAGGGCCTCTGTTAGAGCAATCTGTTGCTGTGGATTTATATCTTGTACTATGGTGTTGTATCTGGTGCTGTGGAGTTTTGTCTAGTGCTCTGGATGTTTATCTTGTGCAGTGGATCTATATCTGGTGCTGTGGGGTTATTTCAAGTGCTGTGGATCTGTATCTGGTGCAGTGGGGTTATATCTTGTGCCATGGGGTTATATCTATAGAGCTGGTGCTGAGGCAAGTCTTTTGGGTGCAATTTAGTGCTGTGGCAACTGCTGTGGGTACAATTTGGTGATGTAGCCTGGTGATGAGCAGAGTATATAATGATCTCCATTTCTTTTTAGAAATGGATATCCGCAATTTTTTTTTCGAAACGAAAATTGGATGATGTAGAACCTGATAAAGGAGCAAGACAAGAATCTGGACATGGTGAACAACAGGCAGAATAAAGCACAAGCAGTTCTGCTGGTCCAGTTCCAGCTCCACAGAATGTAGTCATGTTGATGCTCCTGTATATGATATTGAATTATATATATTTTAATTCATCAAAAAAACTAACAGATGATCTTAAATACAATCTGCTAAAAAATACATATACCCCACCAGATAATTATGATTTCAAGAAGGATTCAATTGGACCACGCTTTTTCCGTCAGGTGTGGATTAATCAATATTCACCTTGGCTTAGCTACTCTCCACAACTGAAAGGTGCGTTTGGCAAGTATTGCACAGTCTTTCCACAGCCAGTTCATCATGGGATACAAGGGGCATTCATAACTACGCCTTTCAGAATATATAAAGATTTCCATGAAGGTGCAAGAAACCATGTTTCAACGTCTTGGCATGAAAATGCACAAGTGGATGCAACTCATTTTTTGGACATCAGAAAGAAACCAGAAACAAGTATTGTTTGCCAAATAGACAGCTCTGTGAAAAGGCAAGTTGAAGAAAATCTGAAAAAGTTATTTCCAATTGTGTCTACTATGTTATTTTGTGGAACACATGACATTGCTTTACGTGGGAAACAAAGTACAACTGGAAACGTGCAAAGTCTGTACCAATTTCGCATTGAAGCAGGAGATGTGATCCTAAAGAACCATCTTGAAAATGCACCAGTTACTGCACGTTATACATCAGTTTGTGTTGAAAATGAATTGATTAGATTATGTGAAGAAACATTACGAGAAGATCTAGTATCCTTAGGCCTGGTTCACACTGGTCCGACAAACGCTCCGACATTAGGAGCTCATGTCGCATGACGTGTGAAAATCAATGTTTCCCTATGGGAGTCGTCTTAACTGGTCCGACACAAGTCGGTCCGACTTTGAAAATGCTCCCTGTACTACTTTGGTCCGACTTTGATCCTACTTTAGCCCATTGAATATCATTGAAGTCGGATCAAAGTAGGATCCTTGTCCTAACCATCCGACATTTGACATCCGACATGGTGATTACAGCAGCAGTAAAAGGAATTTATCTCACCCTGGGATTGTTTTGATTGGTCAAAGGACAAGTCAGACTAGCACAAAGTCGGATCAAAGTAGTATCCTGTTCATGAATGTCGGATGGATGTCGGACCAATGTAGGATCAATGTAGGACTGATGTCGCAGAGCAAAGTAGGATGAAAGTCGGATGAATGTCGTGTCGTATCAGTGTGAACCCAGCCTCAGTCAACATGTCAAATGGGTTTTCAATCATTGCTGATGAAAGTGCTGACATATCTGGAAAAGAACAGATGTCACTTGGAGTACGTTTTGTAGACACAAGCAGCACCGTAGCTGTCATGAGGGAAGAATTCCTTGGATTTGCAACCTTAAAAGAAATGGATGTTATCTCAATTGCAAATATGATTATGGATACATGTTCTAAATTTGGATTAAACTTAGAAAAACTCTATGGCCAAGGATATGATTGATGCTTTACAATGGCAGGAAAAGAAGGTGGCGTTCAAGCCATAATAAAGCGAAAGTACCCTTTGCCCTGGTTCACACTGGTGCGATTTGACATGCGATTTGACATGTCAAATCGCATGTCAAATCAGCGAAATTTGCCGCAAATTGCGGCCAATGGCACCGTCCTAATCGGTGCGACGCCGCAGCTGCGGCGGTGCACCGATTACAAAAAGTAGTTTTTGTACTACTTTTTGCGATTTCAGCCGCGATTTACATTGACATCTGTTTCAGATGTCTTTGAAATCGGGACTGCCAGCGGGAGTGAAATCGTGCGAGTTCAGCTGAACTCGCAGGCTTTACTCCCGCAGCCCCAGTGTGAACGTGGGCTAAAGCTGCTTTTGCTCACTGTGCTGCACATAAACTCAATTTGGTTAATGACCTGAATGCTGTTCCTGATATACGGAATTCTATTGGCACAGTGAAAGCCATCATCAAGTTTTTCCGTGAGAGTCCAAAAAGAAGATCTCTGATTCCTAATGTGCCATTGCTGAGTGAAACACGATGGACAGCCAAATACAAAAGCATTAGAATTTTTAGCTAAAACTTTGAAGATGTTTTTAATCAATTAAGCTTACTGGTCACTACAGCATCAGGGAAAACACGTCAGGATACATATCAATTGCAATGTTCTTCAAGCACAGTGAGCTTCCTTTTTTGCTTGACCATCATTTCAAATTACTCGTCAAGATTGGAATCAGTAAGTCAGGCTCTCCAAGCTGTTCAGCTTGATATCCTTAACGTGTGTAATCACGTGCAAGACCTTCTGACTGTGTTCCGCAATCACAGAGAAAATGCAGAGGAACAATTTAAGGAAATATTTTCAAATGTTCAAACAATAGCAGAAAAATTGAACATCGAACTTTCTGTTCCCAGACAGTGTGGCAGGCAAGTATTTTGTTGTAATTTTGGTTCCTCTTCTGTGGAAGAATACTATCGCCATTCTATCTATGTGCCATACATGGACTCAATCATTGCATCATTAGAAAGCCGTTTTGGCAATGAAAACAAGAAACATTTCAGTCTGTTCTCACTCTACCCAAAACATATGGCAAAAATGACACTTGAGCAATACAAATGCCATATTGCAGACATCACAGAAATTTACGACATTGAAAACCTGGAAGCAGAAGGAGTCACATGGTTTGAGGTTTGGTCAACGAAGGATAAGGAGTTTGACAATGGATTTCTGGATTTGCTAAATCACACGGATTTATTTCCATCAGTCCAGCAAGAAATTTTAATTGCTCTCACATTACCAGTGACCACTTGTACAGTGGAAAGGTCTTTCAGCACAATGAGAAGGGTGTAAACCTGGCTGAGATCGACAATGGCAGATGATCGCTTATCGGGTTTGTGCATGATGAGCATACATAGAGCAAAAATTGCTGAAAACAAACAACAGCTGATTGACACAGTAATTGATAAATTTGCACAGGACCACAGACGTTTACAGTTTCTTTTTCGAGATCACTAACCAGTGAACAAAAAAATTGTACAAAACTTAACTACCCATTGAAAAATGTGATTGTTAAATTTGAGCAAGAGTGCAGATGTTTGCAGTTAAAGTTTATATGTTTTATTTTACAATTTGGATGAGAACAGTTATTTTGTTATATATATATATATATATATATATATATATATATATATATATATATATCGCTGATCTTCCAGTATTACTGGGGTTAACATCAGGGCAAAAAAAATTCTTGGCCCCCCCACCCATGCAATTTTGCTCTCCACCTGCTCTGAGACATACAATAAATATCAGCTAGACTTAAAATCAGTTTACTGTATCAGATCAGGCAGTGATTGCGATTGGTTGCCAGAGGTTACAGCATATCATTACCACTTACTGACTGGTTGCTAGAAGTCACAGCACACATTACGGCTCACTGATTAGTTGCTAGAGGTTACAGCACATGATTTCTTCTTGTTGATTGGTTGCTAGAGATTACTGTACAGTAATACTGCTCACTAATTGGTTGCTAGAGGTTACAGCACATCATCTCTTCACTGCAGAGGGGCATGATATACATATGAATGCAGCCTTTATTTACATATGAATGCTGCTGGCCTCAGCTATTTACATATGAATCCTGCCGCTATTTACATATGAATGCTCCAATTATTTACATATGAATGATGGTTATTTACATGTAAACCCAGGGTCTGCAGGTGAGTCATCTGTACACAATAGGGCAGAGCTGGGCAGCATTAGTAGCAACACTTCACACAGAGATATCAGGACACAGCACAGGACTAAAACTTCAAGGGACAAGGGAATTTAAACTGGGATAGTTGGCAAGTATGAGGCAGCTGCTTTGGGCTCCACAACAATGACAGGGCCCAGGGCAGCTGCCCCTTTTGCCCTGCCTTAAAGACGCCCCTGGCTGTGAGTGTATAACAGTTGCACTGTTTGCCTGCTTCTCCCACCCACCTCCTCAATTTTTCAAACTCTTATGCCGCGTACACAATAGAGGTGCGCATCTTCACTGGCCTCACGATTCGATTTGATTACGATTATCAGGTCAACGATTCGATTCGAATAGATTCCGCGATGCATCACGATGCATCACGATTACAGCGCAAGTGCGCATGGTTTTCACCAAAAAAATTTAAGCAGTCAGGAGAACTCCATTTTTTTTATTATATCTGTTCTTTTAAAAAAAAGACAACACTTCCTGCATGTAGCAAAGTCTAAACAAAGCAGACAACAACTTGTACATAGTACAGGAGATGGTCAGAGAGTGCAGACCTAGTACAGGAGATGATCAGAGACTGCGGAAATGCTACAGATGATCAGCGACTGCGGACATGCTACAGGAGATGGTCAGACTGCGGACATGCTACAGGAGATGGTCAGACTGCGGACGTGCTACAGGAGATGGTCAGACTGCGGACGTGCTACAGGAGATGGTCAGACTGCGGACGTGCTACAGGAGATGGTCAGAATGCGGACGTGCTACAGGAGATGGTCAGACTGCGGACATGCTACAGGAGATGGTCAGACTGCGGACGTGCTACAGGAGATGGTCAGACTGCGGACATGCTACATGAGATGGTCAGACTGCGGACATGCTACATGAGATGGTCAGACTGCAGACATAGTACATGAGATGGTCAGACTGCGGACATGCTACATGAGATGGTCAGACTGCGGACATGCTACATGAGATGGTCAGACTGCGGACATGCTACATGAGATGGTCAGACTGCGGACATGCTACATGAGGTGGTCAGACTGCGGACATGCTACATGAGATGGTCAGACTGCGGACATGCTACATGAGATGGTCAGACTGCGGACATGCTACATGAGATGGTCAGACTGCAGACATGCTACATGAGATGGTCAGACTGCGGACATGCTACATGAGATGGTCAGACTGCGGACATGGTACATGAGATGGTCAGACTGCGGACATAGTACATGAGATGGTCAGACTGCGGACATGCTACATGAGATGGTCAGACTGCGGACATGCTACATGAGATGGTCAGACTGCGGACATAGTACATGAGATGGTCAGACTGCGGACATGCTACATGAGATGGTCAGTGACTGCACACATGCTACAGGAGATGGTTAGTGACTGCGGACATAGTACAGGAGATCAGCAGGTAAGTATAAAAAAATAATACCTGTTGTGCCGAGATTCAGAATGGTCCCTCCCGCCGAATTCTGTTCCCCCCTGTCTCTCGGCTACTATCGGAACTCCGCCCCCTCAGCCCTGTACATTGCTGCTTCCTCACGAATTCAAATGCTCCTAATACCGCCCCGCCTCTCCAGCCCTCTGCTCATTAGCATTCGTGAAAAAACAGTAGGCGTGAGCGGCGCTGGAGAGGCGGGGCGGTATTAGAAGAATTTGCATTCGTGAGTACTAGGAGAGAGCGGCAATGTACAGGGCTGAGGGGGGGGCGGAGTTCCGATAGCCGAGAGACAGAGGGAACAGTGTGTGTGTACAATACATGCTGCGCTTATGTGACTGCCCTCTCTCCCCTCTGCTTTCACGTCTCTGACGCCAGGAGAGACGTGAGACGTGATAGCAGAGAGGCGGGCCGGGCAGTCACATGAGCGCGTCATAGGAAAAAAAATTAAAAATAAGCTAACAGCTCTCCTGGGAGGAGGGGCGGGGCTTAGACATCGCCGTAATCGATTAATAGCTTTCCCTGCATCGGTGCCGCATCGGGGACGTCCGAATCGCGATGCACCGATTAAATTCCACACCCCTAGTACACACGATCAGACATTCCGACAACAAAACTGTGGATTTTTTTTTTTGACAGATGTTCGCTCAAACTTGTCTTGCATACACACGGTCACACATAATGTTGTCGGAAAATCCGATCGCCAAGAACGCGGTGACGTACAACACTACAACGAGCCGACGATTTTTGTGCATCGGAATTGGATACACACGATCGGAATTTCCGACCACAACTTTTGTTGTCGGAAAAATTGAGAACCAGCTCTCAAACATTTGTTGTCGGAAATTCCGACAGCAAATGTCCGATGGAGCCTACACTCGGTCGGAATATCCAACCAAAAGCTCAAATCGAACATTTGTTGTCGGAAATTCCGATCATGTGTATGCGGCATTAGAATTGTTTCTTATAATGCAAAGTGATTTGAGGAGTGGGATTCTGTCATTATTCTGTCAACCCTCCATTCACAAAACACTTTGGAGCATTATTGGAGCTTTTTTGTGACATTTGTGTCTGTTCAGGTTTTGCAGCCTCATGTTTTGCGGCTTCAAACTAGAGCTTAACAGATCCATGTTAGATCATTGGGCAGGCAGATATTAATGGACATAAATCCGTTTACATAATTTTACCTCTGATCTGTCATAGATCCAAAAATACAGAAAAGGACGCAAAACTTTTCCATTTCTTTCTTTCAGTCCTAGTTGGACTTAGTGGTCTGTTTATATCAACTTGCCTCTATACTGGCACTGATGTAGCCCTGCCCCCTTGGAAGTTGCTTAGAATTGCATATTCGTCTGCGCCACCTTGACCCTGTGAACTTTTCAGCCCTCCTTACACTCAAGGTTCAGAAATGTGGTGTATACCTTTAAATAGCACACTGACACAAGGCAGATTGATTGGCTCTCTCAGATTTTACTTAATCAAGAGTAGAGTCATCAAACAGGGTATTAGTCAACCAAATCCTGGATAAACAGCCAAGACTCAGTTGAAAAAGTCCCAAAAGCAAATAAATGACAGTTGGAAATGACGGATACATAATATAAATGCACACAGTTTGGCCTCGTACACACGACCGATTTTCTCGTCGTAAACAGTCAAGAAAAGTGCCGCGAGAGTTTTTTTGTCTAGAAAAACGTTCGTGTGTATGGTTTTACGACGAGAAACTTGACGAGAATCTCGACGAGAAAATAGAGAACCTGCTCTCTATTTTCTCGTCAGGAGTCCAGATTTCCTCGTCGTGTTTCTCGTCGGCCTGTTTTGTGACGAGAAAATGGTTCGTGTGTATGCTTTTACGACTCTTCCAAAAGTGCGCATGCTCACAAGCAACTATGAGACGGGAGCGCATCTTCTGGTAAAACAAGCCTTCATAATGGAGAGAGCACATTCGTCACGCTCATAAATATTTCATCGTTTAAATGTTCTGCATTGAATTCTTCGTTAGAATGTTACATTAATCAAAACGAGAGACCTTCTTTTGCTGCTGATATTCACACAGAGTTATGCCTTATTTTTAACCTTTTTCATGCTGCTCTTTATAAGATTTATGTGTATTATATCGTGCAAGTTTTTAGGAATAATTTAAATGGTTAGATTTTTCAAAATGATGTTAATTATAATTTCTCAATGTTTTGATAGCGATCTCCCATTTAATTTTCTAATCTATATTTTTAAAATTTCACACCATGTTTTTGAGCTAATCAGATTTAGTTATTCTTTTGGGGGGGGTGATATCTGTGCCTTTTATTGTCAGTCAAATGTATCTGCTTACTCCAAAGCTTGTTTTTTTTTATTTAAAAATACACATAGTCAAGTATGAACTTAAACAAAAAACACATTTATTCATGTTTATAAATTAAATAAAGAGAAGGCAGCGCTGGAGAAGCTGCTGCCATTTGTGCATCCCAGGGACCCCAGAGCACACAGCAACCCTGTGTGGACACTAAAATTGGGAGCTTGAGAAGGCCCACATTTCAGAACACAATCTGATGCTGGCCTCCCAGAGGTCAGGAACAGCAGCAGGTGAGATATATGTCCCAAGTGTGTGGTACTACAACAGGCTGCCTTCTGTCCGACCAGTGCGACCACAATGAAGCAAGGCCATCACTTCCTCTTCTTCCTGGCAACCTTCCCTGCAGCCTTTACTGAAGCCTTCCTTCTTCGTTTAGCTGGAGGCTGGCCCACTGGAGGGGTACTCCTGTCAGGAGGAGGAGGTGGAGGTGTAGCAGAAGGGGGTGGGGCAGAAGAAGAAGGTGGAGGTGTAGCAGAAGGGGGTGGGGCAGAAGGTGGAGGTGTAGCAGAAGGGGGTGGGGCAGAAGGTGGAGGTGTAGCAGAAGGGGGTGGGGCAGAAGAAGAAGGTGGAGGTGTAGCAGAAGGGGGTGGGGCAGAAGGTGGAGGGGTAGCAGAAGGGGGTGAGGCAGAAGAGGAAGGTGGAGGTGGAGGTTGAGGTTGGGTCAGTTGGGCCACCTCACATATGGCGGTATTGGGGGTAATTTGCTCCATCACCCCCTTGTTGAGCAAGGTGATGAGCAGGGGTTCGCATAGGAGGCGTTGCTCCATGCTCATCACCTTGAACTTAGCCTCCACTAGGCCGGCAATGGCCTCTTCAGGGGATGTGGGCTCCTTGAGGGTGGCATGGGCCTCTTTAATAAGGGCCATTGCTGCCTCACTGGTGGTCCTGTCCCTCCTGCCTCTTTTGTGAAGCCTGATGGGAGGCACCTGGGATCTGGTGCTTCTCCTTTGCCCTGCCACCTCCTGTCTGCCACTGGGCCCTGCCACCTCCTGTCTGCCACTGGGCCCTGCCACCTCCTGGCTGCCACTGGGCCCTGCCACCTCCTGGCTGCCACTGGGCCCTGCCACCTCCTGGCTGCCACTGGGCCCTGCCACCTCCTGGCTGCCACTGGGCCCTGCCACCTCCTGGCTGCCACTGGGCCCTTCCTCCTCCTGCCTGACAGTTTCCAGACCCTCCTCCTGGCTGATTTCATCCTGTGTATGAAAAAGAAACATAGTTTAATATGTTGGTTTAATCTTTGCATCAAACTTTGTAATCCTGATGGAAGCAATTAGAATGTAAATGCATAAATCCTTGCTTTAAATTTACCACTACATCAGCTTGACTATTTACCACACAATTAAGTGCAGAATAATGTCTACAGATCATGATTTCACTTGTTGAATACAAAATAATGTATGTTTCTCATCCTGACATATTTGGGAAACATTAATTTTATCCCACTACATTTTCAGTTAATACTATACCTGGCTCCAGATGGCCAAATCAGGATCATCCAGGATGGCTGCCTCCTCTTGCTCCAGAGAAGGCTCAGGTTGGCTGCAGGGAAGTCTGGGGGGAAGAGTGGAGAGTGATGGCCTTGGCTCAATGTGGTCATCCAGGAAGGACATCCTGCTGTAGTACCACAAAACCGGGACATAAACATCATCTGCTGCTGCTCCTGACCTCTGAGAAGCCAGCACCTTAGAGCGTTCAGTCCTGTAGGTACCTCTCAAGCTCCCAATTTTAGTGTCCACTTGTTTTGCTGTGGCTGTGGGCACCTTGGTATGCACAAATGGGAGCAGCTTCTCCAGCGCTGCTTTTCTCACCCCTTTTTTTTTTATGGATGGGGTTTTTGGTCTCCCACAGAGCCGGCAGCTCCCTTACCCGGTCAATAAATTCCGCCAGGAACTCTTTGTCGCTAATAAATACATTCATATTGTATCTGCAAGTAAAATAAATTATATTTAAATAATGTGAGGCAAACAGTCTAACCTCCTTCACATCCTAGTCACCATATATATCCTCCAACAATCTCAAGACAGTATAGGCCAACAATTTTAACAAGTCTCACAAAATCACATACCTTCGTTCGCACGTCCGTCACTTGAACTCCTCTCTCCGCACACCGAACGTACTATAGTCACATGTGTGTTTGCTATATACACACCACGCATGCGTCCAAATTCGAACACGTCGCTCCGCACACGTCGCCCGCCCATGACGTTCTAACTAACATCTTTTCCCCGCCCCTTCTCTTTCGGCGCGCAGACAGATATGGCGGAGTTACAGCAGGTGTCTGATAATTCCGCAACTAGCGAGGAGACAAGCCCGGAGACCGAGGACACGTCACGATCAAGGAGGAGATTCAAGGCATCGAATATGTCTTTGGCGGAGATGGCGGAGATGGTGGACATCTTGGTCAAGGCTGATTATGATGCCAAGCATGGGCCGTATAGCAAACCAAATAGAAGGAAGGCCAAAATCCTCACTAAAGTTGTGAAGAGTCTGAGGGCGAAGTTCGGGGTGAAACGCTCAAATGAGCAGCTCAGAAAGAGGTGGTCAGACCTCAAACTGAGGGAGCCAGACCAGTTGAGGAGCATAAAGAGGATGCTCGCTAAAAGTAAGTAAAATGACGACCTTTCTGCTATTAATCTTTTTAGAAACTGACTTTTTTTTTTTTTAAAGCATATTGGACTCCCTTCCAAAATGTATTATTTTGAACTAGGTTGGGCACAGTAATCGTTCGTTACGTTACCGACACTTCGTTCGGCCACTATCCGTGGTTTTGGCTTATTTAAGACCCCCAAAAGTAATTAGACATCTGCCATTTTTGATCAAGTATTGTGGATAATTTTTAAGTCTAGATGATGTGTTTGTAAGGAGAATGAAATGCAAACTTTAATCAGTGTAAAGGAGAGGACACTCAGCAGCTGCTTCCACATCTGTACTTTGGAGCACTATAGTGTGGGCCACCAGACCCGCCTTTTTTGGGTGTCCCACACAGGTGCATCAGAGTTTATTTGTGGTGCCTCCATGTCCAAAAAATTACATCCAAATGTGAATAATAAACATATTTGGGGTCATAAAGAATGCATTTTTCTTTAAATTCCGCACAAACACACACTTGTACCCCACTTCCAAACAATTTAGCCTGTTTTAAGTTTAAAAATGAGATTTTTACAGTGTGATAAATAGACCTTTGGTTTTATTCTCATAGGGGAGAGAAGACTGGGAGGAGGACACTCCAGGGAGCACATGCACCCCACAACTTCCAAGCAGCCCCAAACTCACAAAGATCCACAACCGAAAGATGTGCAGGAAGTTGAGGTGGAGGAAGGAGAAGTGCAGGAAGGAGAGGTGGATGACGTTGTGGATCTGGTCACCACAACAGGTCAGTATCTGACACCACAGCTTAAGGTAAGCGAGGTAGGCCTGCAGAGTTTTATTAATTTTTTTTATGGTTTTTAGGGGATGGAAATGTTGTGAAGGATAGCACACCGTTCTCTGCTGACAGTGCCCTCCGCCTCATCCAGCAAGTGATGGAATGTAGCACGGAACTGGACCTAATTAAACAAAGAATCCATGTGATGGAACAAACATTTAAAGACATTCTCGATGTTTTGGGGAGAATTCAATAAGCCATCCAAACACATTTGTTTTTACATGTTTGTTTTTATATTTTTACTATTTTTTTGAGTAACAAAGCAGCCAAAAATTGAATATGCACACAGTGTGTGAACATGTGCTATCTGCCATCAGGGGATATCCATGTACGTCTTTTGTGGGTGCAACCCCTTCCTCGTATCAAAAGTCGGTGAACTGAGGAAGGGGATGCACCCCCAAAACACATCCATTGATCACCCCTGATGGCAGATAGCACATGTTGACAATAGGGATCAGGATTGTAAACTTCCTATTTGCAAAAAAGTAAAAATGTGTGCATATTGAATTTTTGGCTGGGCAAGGGGTGGCAGGACCCCATATTAGGACGGGCACATAGAGACATAGTTTGTGTAACTGAATGTCTCAGATTGCTCAGAGGTATCCAATGTTGTCATTTTAGAAATGCAAGTGGTATTTTTGTATTTTCATAAGCCAAAATTTGACGGGTTGTGGTCAGGCCAACCCCAAAGTAAAACAAAAAAAAATGTGCAGAGAGTAAAATATTTGACCACAAACAACGTGTAGCTTCTTTTTATAATACACTCTAAGCTTATTTGGTTCTTTTGTAAGGTAACATAGTGAAATTGGTTGTTATTTACTAAAGTAAAATACACTTGCCACTACAAATGCACAAAGACAAACTAGGAGACAGGAAAGAACAAATAATTAAAGGTTTAAACAAGATTTTTATTGGGATACTTAGACATAGGCTGGCATAGGAATTGCCCCCCTACCCGTGAAATACTCCATGTATTTGTCCCGAACCACACGGGCATTTTGGGGGGGCAAGCCAAGACGGGCAGATTCCAGGCCCGGAAGGGGATTTGCAGGGGAAAGTCCAGCCTCTGGCAAAACTGAGGCCATATATGAATTCGCTTTGCGGCAAAGAAAATTGTGTAGCACACAGCAGCATAACACTACATAGTTTATTTTGTAGTCCGCCAAGTGGATGGAAGTCATAAAAAGGCGGAACCGGCTGGCCATTATGCCGAAGGCATTTTCAACGACTCTTCGGGCCCTGGCCAGCCGGTAATTGAACACACTCTTCTCTGGGGTCAGGGTCCTCTGTGGAAATGGCCTCATAAGATGCCGTCCGAGTCCGAAGGCTTCATCAGCCAAGAAAACAAAGGGGAGTCCTTCAATATTCCCTGCATCCGGTGGCAATGCAAGGTCGTCACTCTGGAGACGGAGGGCAAACTCCGTCTGGATGAAGGATCCCCCATCGGACATCCGGCCATTCTTCCCTACATCAACATAGAGGAATTCATACCGTGCTGACACCACCGCCATCAGCACAATGCTATGAAACCCCTTGTAGTTGTAGTAGTAGGATCCAGAACGGGGTGGCGGCACGATGCGGACGTGCTTCCCGTCTATGGCACCACCGCAGTTGGGGAAGTCCCACCGCGTGGCAAACTCTGATGCCACAGTCTGCCATTCCTGTGGCGTTGAAGGAAGCTGTGTAGTGAAACAAGATGAAATAATATTAGAAAAACAAAGGCATACATTACAAGCAAATTCAAGACCAAAAAATTAGAGACCAACATCAATCTAATTATACGTTTATTAAGGTGTGTAAAAAAAGTATAATGGAAGGCTCATTTATCATATTCATCACCCCCTCTGATGGGCCATTACTAAATTATTTTGGGGGGGGGAGATGTGTTTGGCCACAGGATAGCATTGCAGTGGCGGTGCGTCCAGAGTGGGCGCTGGAGCACTGTCCCCTCTCTCCTGTGCCCATCACTCAGAACAATACATAGGTTCATGCGTTGCATGAACCTATGTATTGTCTATGCCGCACACTATTCAGGTGGATGGCCTCTTGTAAAGCGACCGACATATGATTAATTGCGTCATTTAGGGGGTTAAAATTGCAGAGCAGAAACAGGTATTAAAAAAGTCTTGCAAATTACAACCTGAGGGATGTAATTGGCTTCCTCAAAGAAAAATCGGGGACGCAAGGAGGGGGCATTCCTTGTGTAAACACTGACAGGCAGCTCTGGCAATCATGTTCACCAAGTCTGTTTAATGGTAACATGATTGGCTGATGCAACATGAAGGGAAGGAGAAGACATCAAGGACAGAAGAAGGATGGCGCTGACCACAAGAAGGTAAGTGCAGGGCTGGGGGGAAACTGGCTGCAATAGAGGGGACTAAATGGCTGCATTGGAGGGGACAACTGGGGGCGTTTATTAGGCAACAGAGCAAAAAAGGAGGAAGTTTATTTCCGAAATTGGGGTTGTAACCCCCCAACATTTGGAGCAACAGGCGCCCCTGCTGGAAAAGTTAGTGAGGGGAAATATTTAGGGAGGATAAAAAAGGGGCATTTAAAAACTTCCAGCATGCATGGGGACAAAGGGGACATTCTCAGCATATTACAATCATGGTAATTAGGAAAGGATGAAAGAAATACAATACATTAGCATACATGTAATACATAAAATGTGATGTGAAGGGAGAAAACTTACCCTAATATAGTCCTCCTGCAGGACTTGTATAATAGCAGAACAGGTGTCTGGGATTATGAGGCCCAGAGCCTGGGGGGAGATGCCTGTGGTGAACTTCAAGTCCTGAAGACTTCTCCCTGTCGCCAGGTAACGCAACGTGGCGATGAGCCTCTGCTCAGCACTGATGGCTTCCCGCATAACGGTGTCCTTCCTGGTAATATAGGGGGACACCAAAGCCAACAGTTCCTGAAAAACGGGGTCAGACATCCTCAGAAAATTCCTGTAGTCCTCAGGATTATTCTCGACGATCTCCCGCAGCAGAGGCATGTGGCAGAATTGGTCCCGCTGGAGCAACCAATTCTTGGTCCATGAACTCCTCCTCACACCATTCATGGACTGGTCTTGGTCCAAAACAAGCAGACCAACACCAAGCGCACGCACAGCACGAACTCGACGACGAGAACGTCCAGGCGACATGGCTAGGAAACGGTCGTCTAATCAGAACGTACAGAACAGAACGCACTTTAGAACAGCAAGGCCTATGAATAACGAACTGAAATTCAGAAACGAACAGGCAAGAACGCACTGTAAAACAGATACGACCTGCCTAGACGCCCTGAAAGTCAAGATACGAACCCACAAGCACAAACTGAACGGCAGAAAACGATCTGAAAAGTACGAAGACTGAAAAGCGCGAATCGTCTCTTCCCAAACTTTTACTTCACACGCGGTAACACGAGATCAGCAAAAGCAGCCCAAGGGGTGGCGCCAAGAAAAAAGATCTTCCCCTTTATAGTGCCGTCGTACGTGCTGGACGTGAGCGCAGAGAACCACGAGGAAATTGGGAAATGACAGTGTGTACGCATAGAAAGCTTGACGAGAAAATCGACAAGCTTAACAAGAATCTCGTCGAAAAAAACGACGTGTTTTTTACGACGAGAAAATCGGTCGTGTGTACGAGGCCTTTCAGACAATAAATGAATGGATCTCTAAAAAGGATACTGGTTACTGTTTATAATACCACTGCTAAAGGGGAACCCCAGCCTGGCCTATTATACTTTTAACCCTAATAAGAGATGAAGTAAAATAGATAAAAGCGATAGAATACCAGTGTTCAGAAATGCAAGGCCTTGCGATTATCTTTACCGGCAATTGGAGCTCAAAGAAACAAAAGTCCAAAGTGTGGCACAGTGACATAAAATCAAAGTATAGCAGCTGAGTCTCACCAGTAGTAATCCTTACGGTAATTCTGGTATAAGGTGTCTGTATACAGTGTCCTGTGGAATATGCTAGTGGCTGGTAGTGGATTTGTGGGCAGGTGCCCTCACACCAATCTGGAGAACAGTGTAGGAACTTCCTGAAGTGCGATCCAAGTCGATTCTTCCTTCTGCAAGTGGGCTGAGATGCCGGTCTGGCTACTGGAACAGTGAGCCGTACGATCCCGCTATTTACAGCGGTGCTGCAGAGATGCCCCTTGTGTAGCAAGTGGCGTCTGACCCACCCCTGTTGCAGCTGGGAGCCTTGTTGCTGCTGGTAGGCCGCAGTCCTCTCTCACAGCAGCAAAGGGGTGCTTACTTGATGGAACGTGGGAAACAAGAGACCTTGGACCTGGTCTGCTGATCCCTTTATAGCCTCTCCTAGAGTTCTCTCCCTGGAGCAGATGGCTTGCTGGGAGGTGTAGTTCATGGATAGTTCTGCAGATCCAGAATGTCTGTTCAGGAGACTAAAGTTCCCACAATGCTCTCAGCTTGGCTCAAGAATATGATGCATTTAATCTGAGCCCAGCAATACAGGAATACAGAGACAGTCTAAGAAGATAGAGGGTAAGTGTGCAGTGCCAGATAACTGTAGTCGGCTGTCGGCTACATAAGCTTCTGTTCAAAATCGCCTGAAAAACTGACTGGTGGATCTGAATGGAATGTCTGTGTAAAGTGTAGTGTAGTTCGGAGATTTTGAAGCATTTTAAGCATGAAGGGCCATATAGGAGCTTCTTTGGGACAGGATCGTTTGTCTTTGGCCCATAGACTTTTAATATAGGAGTGCCTAACATGCATTTTTGCACATTTTTTGTGTACTCCTTTTGAACTCAATTGTGCCAAAAATGCCCCATTCTGCTTCAAAAATAGTTCATGTATCTATTTAACAGGCGACTGGATTCTCAAATGTGAATGGGAACTATTAAACTGCATGGGATTTGGCTTGTTGAGCTTTTTTGGAGCTTCAAGCTACAAAACGCTGAAGTGTAAATGGGGCTATGGGTTTCGTTTTGCCTTCCTCTGGATCAACTGTGGGTATATAGTTCTGTATATGGAGGTCTTCAATGTATTTATTTTTCCTGGACCTCCCCGTTCGGGTTCAGCCTCTCCCGGTTCAGAAGACCCCCCCATATAGGTTGTAAATCTCCTGAGGAGGTGGGTTCCTGTGGTGCTGGGATTGTATGGTACAGTATAAATGACTGTGTATTACTGGCAAAGGTCATTGGCAGTATAAATGACCTTGGTTTGGCAGGTGCTGGCACTCTCTCCTTCTATGTTTTTGTGTGTTCAGGCAGTGGTTTGGCTCTCTGGGACTTGTAGTTCACCGCCCCCACGTGTATTCCTTTCAGGAAGCTCAGAGTTGGGCAGGTGAGGTCAGAGGCAGCTTCCTCTTTGGGTTGCCTAGCAAACACCAGAATGCTCACTGCTGATTTGCAGCAGGCTCTGTCCTCTAGGGGCGGGCCAGGGCACTCTCTGAGCCGCTCTGTGTGCAGGAGGACTCGTCACTGCTCTACTGCACTAATCTCAGCCTCCAGCTGATCAATCTGCTGCACTGCTCTGCTCTGGTAAGCCTCCTTCCAGGACTCTCATTGCTTACTGCTGTGTTAGTTGTCTGTCAGAGTGTTTATATTATCCTGTGCCTTATAGGTCTGGGGAATTCTGCCTGCCTGCCTAGCTGCCTTAGCACTGAAGATTTGGATGGAGAAGTTTCTTTTAATTGTATTTATTTATTTTTTGTTTAAAAATAAAATAAAAAATTAAGTTTTTTTATTTATTTATTGAAAAAAAAAAAAAAAAAAGAGAGAGCACATCCTCTATGTTTTACAGAGAGAAGGGCCCAGTGCCGGGATAAACGCCCTCAAAGAGGTTCCAAATCAGCATTCCAGCCCCAAAGGAGTAAAAAAGAGACTAGACATGACAAATTTCAGAGTCGCATGCAGCTGGATAGATGCCCATTGTCACGGCAGTCCAAATCTCCCTCGCCCTTACCTCACTTTAGTCGCTCAAACCCGAGCCAAGAGAGGTCAAGACATCGGAAAACCTCTAGAAAGAGCAAATATGGGAGCAGACACAGAAGAAGATCCTCTTCTTCGGATAGGTCTTCATCGCCAGCCCAGGCAGAAGAAAGATCCTGTTGGGCCTGCTCAGCTGAGGTCCTCCCAGGAAAGCTGGTATGTGCATCTTGCTTCAAGGAGGCGGCTCGGGACAATGCTGCAAAAGCACACCAGGTTAAATCCTACATTGAGCACGCAGTCAAAGAGGGGTTAAAGAGGGTTTCAAGGAATCCTGCTCATCCTGCTGTATCATCAGCATCTGCAGGTCCAGATCATGAGTTTTCAGTGCGTTTTAACCCTGAAGTCGATAGTGATTCGGATCCATCTGAGGCAGAAATGGTCTCGGAATCGCATACGTTTGGTTTTGCACTGGTTCCCCCCTTGGTGGAGGCTGTTAAGGATGCGATGAAGTGGCAGGAAGAAAAGTCGCCTCCAAAGAAACAGCAAAGATTCTACTTGTATTGAAAGAAATCGTTACCTTCCTTCCCATTCATTTCTGAAATTAAAGAAGTGATTGACGATGAGTGGGCGAGGTCTGACAAGAAGCTCAATGTGTAAAATAGAGTAAGGTGGACGCTTCATTACAGAGTCTCGCCCGCCACATTAAGCTTCCGCTGGAGGATTTGGTGTCTTTTAGGGATCCTATGGATCGCAGAAGAGGCACAGACCTAAAAAGGTTGTATAGTTTGGCCATAGCAGCCTGCAGACCGGCAGTAGAACTCACTTCTGTGGCAGCAGCCCTTAGAGTGTGGGTAGCAGAGCTGGTGGATGGATGTTCGGACGTAAGTCTTGGAAGTGGCAGTTCTTCTCCTTTGCAGTTTGTCAAGACTGCTGTAGAGTTCGTGGCTGAAGCGGCTGTCGACCAGGTCAAGATGACAGCAAAGATAATGGCTCATTCCATCACAGCCCATAGAGCCTTATGGTTGAAGCATTGGTCGGCCGATAATACTTCTAAGAACAGTCCATGTTCTGTTCCATTCGACGGGAAGCTACTCTTCGGTAAGACTTTAGAATCAGCAATTCAGCATTTTTCCAGGGGCAGATCTGGCCTAATCCCGCAAGAGAGAAAAAAACAGCGGCAGCCCTTTCAGTTTAACAAGAGATCCAAAGAAGGATTCAGAGAGGCCGGTGCTTACAGACCTGGTAGGCCATTTTTTCAGACAGTGGAAGGGAGCCGGTTCAACTTTCCAGAAACCTTCCAAGCCCAGGGCCAACAAAGCTCCTAAGGCTTCAAATAGGTCCTTCTGAAGGTGTCTCCGCTCAACCCTCTCAAGTAGGAGCAAGACAATTCGGGGAGGTTTAGGCGGACGAACTACAGGATGCCTGGATTGTAGCCGTCATTCGATCAGGTTATCGTCTCGAGTTCAGAAATGGGCCCCCTCAGACCTTGCCCGTAGAAACTCTACTTTCTACGTGTAGCGGCCTCCTCACCCCGACCTCTTTAGCTAGGGGTATGTCGAGCGACAGAGTGAGGTGCGCTACGGCCCATGTCCTCCCCATGCATGTGGGTGAGGTGAAGGCCAATATCAATCTTTTCCTCGGGCCAAATGTGTGCTGGTTATGAGGGTCAGTCCTTCCGTGCCGGAATCTCCCTTTGTTCCCATCAACAGAGTCCATACACCCATCAAAGTCGAAACTCAGGTTTATTGCGTATCTCCACATACAGTCAAATGCAACGGCATGATACGATGGGGAAGCAGGTCGAGGCACTGTACAGGTTCTTAGTCCCTACACTCCCTGTGCTATGACCAGGGGTTGCAGGAGTCTTGATGGAAGCTCCTCCGCTGCACTGAAGCCCATGTCAGGGGAAGATGTCCTCCAAGGGAGTTACTGAAGGCCCATCCGTCACCGAGTTGACGCTACACCGGGTCTTCGGACGGGTGACCCCCCCCCAGCCTCCTCACCTCAGATGCGGGTCCCCTCGCAAGGGGCGCCCTGGAGCAACTTCACCCTCGCGGGACCCAGTCGGAGTCACCGGGTCCCAGGCCTCCTTAATAGTACCTCACCCCAGGCTGAAGGTGCCTGGGATGGACTCCATCTTCGTTCCGGCCAGGCCTTGGGCGCCTAGGCCGGAACCTTGAACCGCCCGCACCCAGGCCTAAGGTGCCTGGGTGCGTGAAGGGATGATCTCCCCCAAAAGACCTCGTGGCGAGGGCGTCTCCCCCTTTTATCTCCTCCCATCGACACCACGGCGGGTTCCCCGCCCCAGCCGTACCATCTCCAGGAAGGGACAAAGAAGGGTAGCACTGTGGTAGTGATTCTACCTCGAGCCAATAGGTACACTGACACCCACTGGTCAAAGAGAATATTACACCACCCAATCCTCCACGAATAAGAAAAAGGGGTCTAATCCCTGACATAATTACACACCTGGGTCTCTCTACCCCCAGGTGTATCCCACTAACTTTGAAGACCCCGCTACATACGGATTTGGAAAGGAGGCAATGTTTGCAAGGATATATAGGGGAGCTGTTGGCAGCAAGGGCCATCCTTCCAGTTCCAAGGGACGAATTGGGTCAAGGAGTATGTTCCCCTCTGTTTGGTCCCAGAGGCTTCGGGGGGTTTCAGACCAGTTTTGGACCTCAAAGTCTTGAATTCTTACATGACGGTTCCACCATTCAAAACGGAGTCAAAATTGAGTCATTGGAAACGATCATTTCGGTTGTGGAGACAGGAGACTGGATGGTTTCCATCGATCTGGCGGATACCTATCTTCATGTTTCCATAGACGCATCTCACCATCGCTTTCTTAGGTTTTCCGTAGAAGGCTCTCATTTTCAATTTCAATGTCTCCCATTCGGTCTCTGCACGGCTTCGAGAATGTTTTTAAAGTTACTATCTGCTGTCGCCGCGACTCTCAGGGTCGAGGGAGTGCAAATATTCCATTATCTAGACGACATGCTACTTCCGGGTCCATCAAAAGAGCTCCTTCTAGTTCATGTGAATCTCACCTGCAAAACACTAGCTCATTTCGGTTGGTTGATCAACTTTCGGAAGAGCCAGATGCATCCGACCCAAATGTTGGAGTATTTAGGAGTACAACTCGACACGGATCAGGGTCGTGTTTTTCTTCCTCAGAGGAAGGTCCAGGAGATCCAGTCTCAGACAAAAGCAGTGATGGCCAGGCCTTCTATGATAGTGAAGGAATGCATGCAGTATCTGGGGGTTCTATCAGCCACAATTCCAGTAGTCCCATGGGCCAGGTGACGCAGAAGGAAGTTTCAACGCAACAGTGGGATCGGCACTCCTTGTTCCAGAAAATCTATCTGCCAATTACGATAATCCGGTTCCTGGCTTGGTGGTCAGTAGCTCGCAATCTTTCCCGCTGAGTTCCGTTGAAGGCCTCAGAACCAATAGTGGTGCCAGTCTGGCAGGCTGGGGGGCACACTGCCTGGGACAGCAGGTTCAAAGCCAATGGAACCTTTGTGGGGCAAAGAGTTAAAATTTCAGGGCATTGGAGGCTGTCAGATGCGCTCTCTTAGCGTTCCAACCTATGTTGCGAGGTCGAGCTGGCTTATGTGTCTCATCAAGGGGGCACAAGAAGTCGCTCTCTCCTTCAGGTGGCATGTCAAATCTCCCTACGGGCAGAGAAGAATCTCGACTCTCTTACAGCATTCCATCTCCAGGGCCCGGGAATGTTTTAGCAGATCGCTTGAGTCAAAGCTTTGTGGATCACAACGAATGGGGCCTGAACCCCAAGTACCTACGCAAGATTTTCAAGGTCGGGGGGACGCCTTCGATAGGTCTTATGGCATCAGAGTAGAATTGTCAACTTCCTTGCTTCTTCTCCCGGACCTGGCATCCACGGGCGTTGGGTCAGGGTGCTCTGTCAAGGCCTTGGAACTTCCCCTTGGTGTATGTGTTCCCGCCGCTTCCATTGGCTCTCAAAGTCCTGCTGAAGAGTCAGGAAGAAAGGGTCACAGCAATAGTAATCCTACCTCACTGGCCCAGGAGACAGTGGTTCCGTCTGGCTTGGAGGATGAAGTTGGGCTCACCAATCCCACTGCCTCCTTGTCAGAATCTCCTTCTACAGAGTGGGGCCTGACACCCGAACCCCAGGAGATTGGAGTTAATGTATTGGAAGTTGAGAGGGGGGCTTTAACTGGCTTGGATCTCTCGGACCATGTAGTGGAGACATTATTACAGGCTCGTAAGAGGTCCAGGAATATAACCTATCACCAAATGAGAGCCTTGCTGGTTCCTCCGTTTGATCCAGCTTTCTCTTGTTCATTATTCCATTTAACAGTTTTTTTTCTTCGATAGCCATTGCCTCGGCCAGAAGAGTCTCCGAGTTGTGCGCCTTCTCATCTAAAGAACCATATTGTTTGGTGCTCCCAGACAAGATATTCCTTAGGTCGGTACCGAGCTTTCTACCTAAGGTGGCCACATCATTTCATATGAACTGGGAGACCATTCTATCAGCCTTTCCGGCGAATATAGCGGATGATGAGTGGAGTTAGACCTGGTCTCTGTGGTATCAACCTACCTGAAATGGACTAAAAGCTTTCGAAAACAAGATCAGCTGTTGGTTTTTCCAATGGGGCCTAAAAAGGGTATGCCAGCAGCATCTAGAGTTATGTCTTCCTGGATTGTCAAGACCATACATATTGCATATAAAATGCTGGGCCTTCCTCCTCCTTCAGAGATCAAAGCACATTCGACGAGGGGTATGGCAGCATCCTGGGCAGCATACGCAAAGGTCGCCCCTGAGGTAGTTTGCAGAGCAGCAAGCTGGAGCGCACCCAACACCTTTATTAGGCATTACAGGCTTAATGTGGCTTGTCCGCCTGAGGAAACATTTGTCTCTACTGTTATTACGGCGGCTGTTGCCCATTAAAAAGTTTGAGTAGCAGTGCATTGAGAGTTTTGCTTATTTTTTATTTGTATTTTTTTGTCTTCCCTCCCTTCTTAATATTGCTTGTTACATCCCATAGTAGGCTGACATGGGGAGGTTCAGGAATAAGGAAAATTGTTATCCATACTTACCGTAATTTTCCTTTCCTAGATCCTCCCCATGTCAGCAAGGGGATTCCAACCCGGTTTATCCATCGCGAGGCGGGTATTTTTGAACACTGGTGTGGGCAGACAGCCACCCTTTATGGGGAAAGAAAAAAAGGTGGTCCTGGAGGGGTCAGAGAGGGCGGAGCTGACCCATAGTAGGCTGACATGGGGAGGATCCAGGAAAGGAAAATTACGGTAAGTATGGATAACAATTTTCCCTAATTTATTTGGTTGAACTAGATAGACTTATACAGTGGCGGCTGGTGCTCAAAAATTTTTGGGGGGCGCAAACAAACTGAAAAATTAAAAAACAAAACACATCAATTGCAACCTCACTGTGCCAATCAAACGCAGTCACTGTGCCCATCAATCGCAGCCACTGTGCCATCAAACACAGCCACTGTGCCCATCAATTGCAGCCACTGTGCCCATCAAATGCCGCCACTGTGCCCATCAATCGCAGCCACTGTGCCCATCAAACGCTGCCACTGTGCCCATTAAATGGTACCACTGTCCCTATCAATTAATGTATAAACTTTAAAGCGCCTTTGGATATAGATAAGTCCTTATAGTGACAATATCAGCTGTGGGTGTGACCAAAGGCTTAATGGGTGAGGGACCTAAGGGGAGTGGTTAAACCAAACCCAGGCTTCCTTGTACCTATAAAATATGCTTTTATTGCTTTGTCTGTTCCTACCTTTAAGAAGAACTTCATTAAAATAGTCAGGGACTGCAACCAGCAACTGTTAGGACAATGAATACTTTGGTGAGAAGTATATAATGTACAGTATTGTGTATATAGTGCAGAAGTGTGTAAGGCAGAGCACAGGATTTTCAATGCATTGAGTGCTGCAGTCTGTGCTGGGATTAGGATACATAATGGAGAGTGCAGGGGTCCAGGGTGTGTAATGCAATGTGTTCAAGGATCAGGAGTATGTAAAGCAGAGAGGGCTGTAGTCAGTGCTGGGTTTAGGAGTATACAGTATAACACACAGATAGCAGGGTCCAGGAGTACATAATGCACAGAATGCAGGGAACCAGCATGTGTAATGCATAGTAAGAGTCAGCAGTAACGCACAGTGTAGGGGTAAGGATAGTGCAAAATTCCCCCTTGCAAGCAATACTCTTCTACACTTTACCCTTTCATCAAAAAAATCCCACTCCCTCCCCTCCAAAAAGCAAAGCACTAATTTGCACGCTACTCCCCCTACCCCCCTCCCAGTACACCTCTCACAAATGCCCCCAGCTCTCATACCTTTCACAAATGTCCCCCAGCTCCTACAAATGCCCCCTCAGCTCTTACAAATTCCCCCCAGCTCTCTCGCAAATGCCCCCCAGTTCTCTCACTTCTCACAAATGCCCACCCAGCTCTCTAACCTCTTATAAATGCTCCCCAACTCCCTCACCTCTCACCAATGCCACCCCCCAGCTCTCTCACCGATGCCACCCCCAGCTCTCTCACCAATGCCCCCCCAGCTCTTTCACCAAGGCCAACCCCCCAGCTCTCTCACTATAGCCCCCCAGCTCTCTCACTAATGCTCTCTCACTAATGCCTCCCCCCAGCTCTCTCACTAGTCCCCCCCCAGCTCTCTCACTAATGCCGCCCTCAGCTCTCTCACTAATGCCACCCCCAAAAATGCAGGGAACCCGCATGTGTAATGCATAGTAAAAGCCAGCAGTAATGCACAGTGTAGGGGTAAGGAGAGTGCAAAATTGCCCCTCACAAGCAATACTCTACCCCACTTTACCCTTTCAGAAAAAGAAATCCCACTCCCTCACCTCTCAAAAACAAAGCACTAATTTGCATGCTACTCCCTGCCATCTCTCACAAATGCCCCCCAACTCTCTTACCTTTCACAAAAGCCCCCCAGCTCCTACAAATGCCCCCTCAGATCTCACAAATGCCCACCAGCTCTCTTACCTCTCCCAAATGCCCCACAGCTCTCTCATCTCTCACAAATGCCCCCCCAGCTCTCTAACCTTTTACAAATGCCCCCCAGCTCTCTCACCTCTCACAAATGCCCCCAGCTCTCACTAATTCCCCCCAGCTCTCTCACCAATGCTATCCCCCAGCTCTCTCACCAATGCCCCCTCAGCTCTTTTACTAATGCCTCCCCAGCTCTTTCACCAATGCCACCCCACCTCTCTCACTATAGCCCCCCAGCTCTCTCACTAATACCTTCCCCCAGCTCTCTCACTAGTCCTTCCCCAGCTCTCTCACTAATGCTGCCCCTAGCTCTCTTACTAATGCCACCCCCAGCTTTCTCACTAATGCCCCCCAAGCTCTTTCACTAACGCCACCAACCCAGCTCTCTTACTAATGCCCCCCCAGCTTTCTCACTAATGATGGACCCCCCAGCTCACTAATACTAGACCCCCCAGCAGCTCTTTCACTAATGCTGGTCCCCCAGCTCTCTAACGCTGGACCCCCCAGCTTTCTCACTAATGCTGGACCCCTCCAGCTCTCTCACTAATGCCAGCCCCCCCCCACTATCTCAACTCTTAGAAATATGGAATGCAGCTGACACAGCACTGTTTGGTATTCCTTCAGCACAGTGCATCTGACAGAGCTCCGAATGTCAGAACTGTAGCAGGGAGCCAAGGAGGAGTTTCACAGCAATTCACTTGGCTCCATGCTACACAGTCCTGACATGAGGGGGAAAGAAGCCACCTCGGAATCCAAACATCAAGAAAAAAGATGAGGGTGGTTGTGGCGGGGCACCCACCAGCAAATGTGGGGCATATGCCCTGGGTGTCTGGCGCTCGCACACAGAAGCCTGTACTGCTGTGTGACAAGTTGAAACGAGCTGCAGGATTCCTTACCAGAGGAAAGGAAGAGGGCGGAACTGGGAGGTGGCCTAAAAATTGTGTCATTGGTTGCTAGGATGCCAGCAGTCCTAGCAACTAATGTCTGCATTGAGGGGGGAGCAGAGAGCAAGCTCTGCTGGCAGAAATCCTCACTTGATGCTGTGTGTGAGAGCACCCATTGAGGATATTACTACTGAGTGGAGTCCAGTGCCGGAACTTGTCCTGGCACTGGGCTCCGTGACTCCAGCCCAGATCCCCAACAGTTAAAAGCTATGATGATCACTGTATTAGTGTCACTAGCGATGTCAGTGACAGTAATGCCGCGTACACACGGTCGGAATTTCCGATGGAAAAAGTCTGAAGGGATTTTTTCATCGGATATTCCGACCGTGTGTATGCCCCATCTGACTTTTTCCCTCGGAAATTCCGACGGACTTAGATAGAGAACATGTTCTCTTTTTTTCCGACGGAAATTCCGTTTGTCTGTATGCAATTCCGACGGACTAAAAACCATGCATGCTCGGAATCAATTTGACGCAAGCTCGGAATCATTGAACTTAATTTTTCTCGGCTTGTCGTAGTGTTGTACGTCACTGCGTTCTTAACGGGCGGAATTTGGTGTGACCGTGTGTATGCAAGACAGCTTGAGCAGAATTTCGTCGGAAAAACCTGTCAGAGTTTATTCCGACGGAAAAACCCATCGTGTGCACGCGGCATTAGTGTACCTCCCAGCCAGTGTCAGTTGGCACTAAATTGCTTACCACACTATCACAGTCACACTATAAGTCGCTGATCACTGACACTAGTATAGTGTCTGTACAGATCAGTACCTAGATTATGATCAAAAGTATACCAGTGTCCCCAAATAGTATAGTGTCCCCAAAAACACAGTGTTAGCAGGATCAGCTATGATCACTGCCAGCACTTGCGTTTTGTTTTGCCCCCCCCCCCCCCCCCAACGAGTGCAAAGTCAGTATAAATTTTTCTGATCACTGCCACCGCTGATACATTGTCCACAAACCTGCAGTGGTAGCAAGATCAGGCCCGATCTCTAATAGCACTAGCTTTTTTTCCCATAGTCGCCACTAGGTAACTCTAAAGTTAGTGGCCAAAATGTGCAAAGAACGGTACACTAGTGAGTAGGCCTACAGTAGGGTGACCAGGCATCCCCGGTTTCCAGGGACAGTCCCCGGATTGAGGACACTGTCCCCGAACCAAGTCTGTCCCCGGTTTTGTCCCCGGATTGGATTTGAACAGGGGCTGGGGCAATTTAAAAGACAGTCAGTGTAGAATTAATAAAAATTATTCTGAATTACACACCCCCGCTCCGCCGCTCCTACTAGCTTAGGGGGGTCTATTTTTTTCCATTATCTGTGGCCCTTTCTGATGATCATGTGCTGGTCGGAGTGGAGGGAATATTTCTTCAGTTTCAGGTGCATGCCCATTAAGGGCTCGCATTTTCTTCTGCCTTGGCTCAAGTCTCGGCCAGCCGCCTGCCTGCTTATCTCCTTGCCTTCCCTGGCAGAGTGATCTTCCTCTGCTCCCCACCCAGTAGTAGCCAGGGCCCGGAGAGTAAGACTTGACAGGCTGTGAGGCGGGCAGTGGCGGAGACGTGCATAGTCGCTGATTGCCGCCATTACTAGTAAAAAAAAAATATGTCCCCGGATTTAATTTAAAAAATCTGGTCACCTTAGCCTACAGGATTCTGAGAATGACAGATAAGAGCGAAGGGAAGGCCTCACTGTGAGCATCGGGCTCAGAATATGAACCTGTCTAAAGCAGCAGCACCCTGACAGCTAGCTCGGACGATGATGAAGAGGTCCTTGCTAAAACCAAGTGTAGCGGCCTCCACCCTCTCCTCTCTACTCTTCTTGCTCTGGCGCTCGTCTAGGGGTACTCTGAAGGAGAGAGTGCGGGGTCACCACGCCAAGTCCCTCTGCAGAGTATGTGCAGTGAGAGACAATCCTCTTTTACCTTCGGGTCGGTGTTCTGCATCCGGAGACCTCCTCCTGGTTTTTTCGAACAGTGTCTGCCAGTAAATGAGCCCCACACCACTAAAGTCCAACACTCCTTTATTCTTCCAATAACAGAGTAATGCACATACAGTTGGACTCCCTCAACGAACAGAACAGACAAGGGGGGTGTGGATGCGAGTAGGCCCAGGCACAATGAACTCTCCACTTTCCTTCCTGAAAGTGGGTTGCGGTCTCAGAGCGAAGGGGAATTTCCTTCCAGGCGGTCTCCGATGGAAGGCTCACCTGTCACCGGCAATATGCTGCACCAGGTCTTCAAGCAAGTATCTCCCACCGGTCCATTACGCCCTCCGGATTCTGGTACCCTCTCCCAGGGTCCCCTAGGATCTCCTTCCCTCGCGGAACTCAGTGTTGGGCACTGAGCTCCAGACCTCCATCCGAGTACCTCACCCCAGGCTAAAGGTGCCTGGGATGGAACACGACCTCCGAACGTCCTCCAGGCCTAGGCCGCCTAGAGGACTGACACGAACCACCGCCCACAGGCTGAAGGTGCCTGGGACTCGACCCCGTGACAAAGATGGCCGGCCCCTTTATACCCTCTCCCAGCAAGCACGGCGGGTTCCCCGCCCCACCATACTGCTGCCGAGGGAGGACAAAAAGGGAGCCCGGCACACAGCAATGGTTCAACCTCAGCCCAAGGCGACAGCGCCACCCGCTGGGCTGCAGGGAACTGCACATCACTGGTGTCTCTGCCAGTTTTAAATACACAGAAAAGTGTATACCCGCTACACTCTCCCCCTGGTGATTTGACACTGGTCCCCAGTGTCTGGAACGAACCATGCCCTCAAGGGCTGACATAGTCCAATCCAGAAACCGACTGAAAATTGTAAAAAATCCCAAAACTTAGAAAACTAAAACTAGTTAGAGCAGTTGTGCCTGAGCCTCACATGAAAAGGGAGGGAAAGGGAAACAACAACACTTAACAACAACCTTAAAATCACATTTTCACATTACACTTTTCCCCACCCATCCTGACTAAGACCCACCCCATACTCAGTGGTCTTGATGGGATGCTCTCCTGTAGAGGGGAAAAGAAAGTTAACACACATAAACCCTGACACATGTATTCGTGTGAGAATGAAAAAACGTCTCCGCAGAGAAATCCTTTCCTTCATAAAGTGTGTGTGTGTGAACAGTGATATCGATGCGCAACACTGCCACCTGGTGACAGCATCACGGTAACTGCACTCGTGGAACTTTCCTTCTTCTCTTGTGCCCTATCTACCCCAGGGTCCATGATTTCGTGCTGGAGAATTGAAGAACAAACAGGAACAGTCCTTCTTCCTCTGGGTAACAAGAACAACAACCCCGGAAAGTTCAGCAGCATAAAGAACAAAAACGGAGTCTCTCTTCTCCTATAGATAGAATCGAGGGTGCGGCAGGATAAGTGGCTTCAAGTGTTGATCCATGGTCTCCAGATGGTACTCGACATCTTCCCCTTCCTTGCGTCGGATCAGCACCTTGTCCGCGTGGATATGTCGTCCCAGCATCCATTCTGCCTTGCAATCTTTAAAACGCTGAGAGGCCTTGGGGGAACACGCAAGGTACCTGCGGGCGTGTGGAACCTGAAGGTGGGTCCACACAAAGTCATTGTACCAGCGCTCCCGGCAAACTTCCACTTCATACAATAGCTCCTTGGGCAAGTACGGGTACTCCGATCCATACTCAGCAGCAACCTTCTGGCCAAATAGGCGTTGTAGTCTCGCCAGAGGAGGCATAGTGGCTCTGTCCCCTTCGCCAGGCAAAACTATTGAGTCGGGGTGGCGAGGGGCCTTGATTACATCTGGTCTGGGCATAGGTGCCCGCGACAACAGTCTCTTTTCCCCGTCATTAGGTGCAGGAGGCACCGGGAAGGCAAGAGTGGGCTGGGGACGGGACCCCTCCTCAGGCGCTGGTGCCTCCACTCGGGGTGTACTATCCCCTGTAGACATGGGTGGGTCCCTGGTTCTGCTGGACGAGGCGAGAGGTACTTTGTCCCAGCCCTTTTGAGCAAACAGTTCGTCTATGGCGACATCGTCTCCCAGATCGGAGAGCGACTCTAGGTCGGAGGTGTCACACTCCTCCACGGGTATGTAGCCTGTAGTGGAAACGGCACTACCACCCCCCACGAACACACAGGGTTGTGGATCCCCGACACCTCCGCCCACACACCAAGTCCCTCCGCCTGGCTTACCTCTGCCTTTTATTGAGGCAGGATGTCCGGAACTCTTCTTACCGGATATTTATCCGGGCCGGGGGTAGGCAGGCGAGATGGTCCACCGCAACCGCTGGACGGGGCTACCATACTGGTCTTTCTCTTCGGCGGTGGACACTGTGAGACAGTGGTGACCGAGTCAGCATCCTCGGATTTCTCCCGTTGAGTACTCGCGACCTCCTCCGCGGTCGCTGCAGTGCGCACAGGGATGGCTGTCAAAGCAGTGATTCCTCCAACTTGAGTGGTGCTGCCTGTGGTACGGCCGGGGTAGATGGTTCTTGGCTTCTCAATGACTGTATCTACCTCGAAGAGGAACTCCCCACAGACTTCGCATCGCCCGAATGGCTTCAGATGACACACCAGTCCCGAGCAGCCGGGACAAATGACACCCAGGGCCTCAACGTCCATGCATGAATACAGGGGGAAACGTCCCCTTGGCTTTAGCCGAATCCCTGTATCGGTCACCGGAGCAGCAGCAGTCAAAGACGTGGTGGAAGGATGAAGTGGAACCCACGCTGTTTGTCCGAACATGGTGACTTGCTGTTGGTCCATCGCACACTGCAAAGTTTTGCGCCAACGTCCCACGTGTAGTTCTTCACACGTATTGGACTCCTCCCCTTTGCTCCAGTTCGCAGGCTTTTTCTTCCTGAGTCACGCCCATGAACTAAGCGGTGGGGGTGTGCCTGGTGGCGCAGTGCAAATAGAAGCCCTCACGTGTAGTCCTTCACAGGGCTGAGCTCCCCCCTTTCCTCGCTCTTCTGCGCGGGCCTTTCCCTTCACTGGGTCATGTCCACGACTTCGAGCAGGGATGCACTTTGGCCAATAATATGGCTGACCTACTCGGAACTCCTCCGGGCAGACACGTTCAAACTCCGTAGTAGCACGAACACCATCCCGGACCCGAGCCCCCACGTGTAGCGGCCTCCACCCTCTCCTCTCTACTCTTCTTGCTCTGGCGCTCGTCTAGGGGTACTCTGAAGGAGAGAGTGCGGGGTCACCGAACCAAGTCCCCCTGCAGAGTATGTGCAGTGAGAGACAATCCTCTTTTACCTTCGGGTCGGTGTTCTGCATCCGGAGACCTCCTCCTGGTTTTTTCGAACAGTGTCTGCCAGTAAATGAGCCCCACACCACTAAAGTCCAACACTCCTTTATTCTTCCAATAACAGAGTAATGCACATACAGTTGGACTCCCTCAACGAACAGAACAGACAAGGGGGGTGTGGATGCGAGTAGGCCCAGGCACAATGAACTCTCCACTTTCCTTCCTGAAAGTGGGTTGCGAAGGGGAATTTCCTTCCAGGCGGTCTCCGATGGAAGGCCCACCTGTCACCAGCAATATGCTGCACCAGGTCTTCAAGCAAGTATCTCCCACCGGTCCATTACGCCCTCCGGATTCGGGTACCCTCTCCCAGGGTCCCCTAGGATCTCCTTCCCTCGCGGAGCTCAGTGTTGGGCACTGAGCTCCAGACCTCCATCCGAGTACCTCACCAAAGGCTAAAGGTGCCTGGGATGGAACACGACCTCCGAACGTCCTCTAGGCCTAGGCCGCCTAGAGGACTGACACGAACCACCGCCCACAGGCTGAAGGTGCCTGGGACTCGACCCCGTGACAAAGATGGCCGGCCCCTTTATACCCTCTCCCAGCAAGCACAGCGGGTTCCCCGCCCCACCATACTGCTGCCGAGGGAGGACAAAAAGGGAGCCCGGCACAGAGCAATGGTTCAACCCCAGCCCAAGGCGACAGCGCCACCCGCTGGGCTGCAGGGAACTGCACATAACTGGTGTCTCTGCCAGTTTTAAATACACAGAAAAGTGTATACCCGCTACACAAGCATTCCAACCCATGTTGTTGAAGTGCTAGAAATGCATAATTATGCTCAGATGCAGCAGGGTGCAAGTATTAGTGCTACACTACTTTTTGGTGATCTGGCAAGCACCAGCGGCGTAGTACATCCTGGCTTTTAAGAAACAGCACTGAAGTATATCATTTTGAAGTGATGTGCACCAGCAGTGCAGTACAAGCAATAGTACAAGCCTAGTGCAACCACAGCCACCAAGAATTTGAGCACAGGCCCACAGCAGCCTTCCAGAGGTGCTTGCAAACCCTAATTGGCTGCCCCTAGATTCAGTAGCACCCATTATCCCCCGATTCACAGCCCAGCCCAATCCAGGATTCAGGTGGAAACAGCAAACCTATCAACACCCCATTACTTTTTTGAGCTGTTTTTCACCGAAGATCTCTATAATTTGATTGTGGACCAAAGTAATGTTTATGTCCAACAGTACATCACCATCAACCCAAATTCATACCTTGTCAGGCCATTCAAGTGAAAACCTATTACGGTTTCCGAATTTAAGACTTTTTTGGGCCTAACCCTTAACATGGGCATTACAAAAAATAATAAATTGCAGTCATATTGGTCCACAGACCCGATTCATCATATGCCCGTGTTCTCTGCTGCAATGACCAGGAGAAGATATGAGACAATAATGTATTTTATGCATTTCAGTGACAATGCCCTCTGGCGTCCCCAGGGTTACCCTCACTATGATCAGCTCCACAAAATTCAGCCCCTCATAAATTACCTGTCCCAGAAATTTGCAGATGTGTATAAGCCCCCAACAAACCAGCTGCATAGAAAAGTCTCTTGTACATTTTATTGGCAGGGTTGCAATAAGCAACATCTCTGCAGCAAGTGTAGCGGGGTGTTCCCCCTTAATGCAGAGAGACTACATTACCCAGAACCCCATTCGGCAATGTTCCGCCGCAGAGACTCATGGGAGGGGTTATAAAAGGAGGAGGCGAGGCTGGGCTCGGCCTCTTTGGGACACGAGACTTCAGAGACTGATCCTCCTGTGCGGATGTGTCGGAGTGAAGGGCCTGAAGCCTGAGGCCTTGCACAGCACCAAAGAGCCTTCCACCCCTCTGCGAGCCTGGGTGGCATCTGACTTCGCTCGACTACAGCCTTGTTGGATCGGGGACCCGATCGCTGAAGAGACGGAGTGTGTGTGTGAGGACACAACAGGTGGAAGTTCCCGGACTGGGACCGTAGTCCGGGCGGGTGAGAGGGCATATGCCCAACCGATATACTGTTACTGCATATAGGCCTATAGACTGCCGTGGCCTATGAGTTGTTCTTAGTGCTCTTATTGAAGACCCTTGTTAGAACTGAACCTACCGTTCGCATAGTCAAGTTTCTACTCCATCTTTACCTACCCCATTGGATTACAAAGTTTGTACTCTGTTAATGTGCACCACCGTTAAAGATCTGCCGGTGAAGAAAAAGGACTAAGTTGTAGATATCAGAACCAGGCCTGGTGGGGTTTCTAAGGTGTTTTGGTTACTGCGCCACAGGGCACTTAGCTAACGGTCGCCCGCGTGGCGCACTTGTTATGTGTTAACCCTATAGTGTGTTAGTGTGGCTGGGCTCTGCATTACAAATGATTATTCTGTAAACTGTTATTGATGTTACCCTTTTCTTTACCAAGAGCTTAAGTAAAATCTTACATTTATTTCAATTTAGTATTGTCTCAATGCTCAGTTATTCATACAGTATAAGAGATACAATTTACTGTCAGTACTAGCTGTGCCAGTAGGGGGTAGAGCATATTGCCGGGGGTTGGCGGAGCTGTCTTCAGGGCCCAAACTAAATCTGCGGCCTTCTTAGTTGGAGGTATCGCTACACGTGGGGGTTCTTGTCCGGGATCCTGATGCAGAAAGTGAACGCCAGAGGTGCCGGCATGGACCCCATGGATCCACGAGCGGTAGAAGAGTGGTGCAAAGCCTCTAACGCAGAGCCAAACCAGTCGATAGTCATCAGCCTCCCTGGGGAGGAATGGTCGACTGAAACGGTAGAGGAGTTGATGAAGTCAGTGTCCCCAAATCACACACCGTGGGTGAAGGAGATAAAGTCAGACCAAGACATCTCATATCAGTATGCATTAGTGGAGTACTGAAAACGGGATGCCAGAGGCCTGTAAGCGCAAGTGTGTGCGGACGCCAGACAACAGAACCTATAGGTTGGCGCACGCAGTAACTGAAAGAAAGGAACCATCACCAACGGGATCACCGCACCGTACCCCACCGGAAAAAGGGGACAGGACGACGCCCCCGGTGGCACCTGCACCTGCCACTGTTATATCACCAGAACTGATAGGTGCGATAGGGGATCTGCTAACCAAGTGTCAGAAGGCAAACACGGTGCATGTAGAGACTAGCTACCGGAGACTAAAGACATTCTCAGGGAAGCTCCCTGTCCCCGCAGGGGAAGAAGAATTTGACACCTGGGCGGAGCAGGCATTGCAGGCAGTAGAGGCATGGGAGGTGCCTGAAGCGCAGAAGAGGCAACGAGTGATGGAAAGCCTTAAAGGCGCAGCAGCAGAAGCAGTGAAAAGTTTGCGGTTTGGGAACGCAGATTGCACGGCTCAAGACTGTCTAGCCATGCTGCAAGAAGAGTTTGGTCAATTGGAAAAGGTGACTGAGATGGTCTACCAGTTTGAAGATACTTTCCAACAACCGGAGGAGAAACTTTCCGAGTATGTTAGAAGACTGAACAGGTTGTTGTGCAAGATTGTGTTGAAGAAGGGGATGAGGCCCCAAGACACAGATGTGGCAAGAATGAAGCAAGTCTTAAAGGGAGCGCTGCGCTCGGATCCAGTCTGGTTGCACTTGAAAACCTCAGGAGGAGGAACGTTGCTGACTTATGCTGACTTGATAAAAATCATCAGAGATGAGGAGGCACTGCAACAGGACCAGCAGTTGATTAGGACAAATGTTGTACCCGCACAGGTGCTAGTCAATCCAGTAATGACCCCTGAAAGAGATTCGGAGATAGACACCCTGAAAGCTCAAATGTCCAAGGTGTTAGAGATGTTGACCTCTCTGATGGAAAAAGACACAGAGGGTCCCAAGAGAGAAGTACCAAGGAAGGAATTGTTCCCAGTTGCCTCAGCACCCGCATCTTTACAAGAATGGGGAGATATCGTCTGCTTTAACTGTGGAGGAATTGGACATATTGCGGCTACGTGCTCCAGTCCCAAAAAGAAGAAAATAGACAACCGCAAGCCGGCGGGAAACTTCAGAGGGCCCCGGTGAAGGAGTCAACCGGGTGCCCATCACCTTCAGTGAGCTCCAAGCAGAAAACAACAGGAGATAAAACGCCTCGGGGGAAACACAACATTCCTCAACAGAGATACACGCCAGAGAAAGGGGGTAAGACCCCTCAGAAGGGGCACAGCATTTCCCAGAGGGGGTGCACACCTAGGAAAAACAATAGTGTCCCTCAGCGGGTCCCTACACCCAGTAAAGGGGGGGAGTCAATGCATACCAGACTCAAGAAAGACTGAAGTCCAAAGGGGATTGGACGAGAGGAGGTTCAAAGAAAAAAAGTCTGAAGAAAGCGACCCCTGCCGGGCCTTACCCGGAGAAGCTGGTAGGCCCATCTCCTATAGTGTCCATTCAAGTGGAGGGAGTCTACACCAGAGCAATCTTGGATACTGGGGCGCAAGTAACCCTGCTATACAGAGACTTTTACGATAAGTACTTGAGTCACCTACCCATCCGGAAAATAGAGGGACTAGAGATATGTGGGATTGGAACCCAGAACTTCCCCTACGATGGCTATCTGCCTGTCAGGATGACCTTTGACCCATCTGTGGCTGGAAAAACTGAAGTGTTTGACACCCTGGCAGTTGTGTGCCCTCGGCCACCAGGAGCCAACAAGAGTTCCCTGATAATAGGGACAAACACGGACCTGGTCCGAAGACTTCTGACCCCTCTAGTGAAAGAGAAAGGGGCAGCGGTCACCAAGATCCACCCCATGCTGAAGACAGCTTACCAAAGGCTGGTCTTAGAGCAGAAGACCCCAGGAGAGGGGATAGGGAAGGTGTGGAGACTTGGAAGAGGAGGGATAGTGCTGCAGCCCGGCGAAGTAACCTGTCTCAGAGGCACTGTGAAGCTTACTTGGGAGCAGCCTGGACCCTTTGTCATGTTGGAATCTGATCCAAGAGAAGGGTCCCACGGTCTAGAAGTGATACCAGAAGTGATTCCGTGGAAGGCCCTAAAGAAGGCCCATTGTAGAGTCCCAGTGAGTGTTAGGAACAATACGGATGGCCCCATGGAGGTCCCAGCCGGGATGCTGCTAGGCCAGGTGAGCCCTGCTGCCCCTGTCAACCTGTCAGAGGTGGGCGAAGGAGGAGACGCTTGGGAGAAGATATCCATGGAAAACCCGAATCTGCCCAGGGCTTGGAAAGAGAGAGCCAAGGCCCAGCTGTACAGATGGGAGAGGATCTTCTCTAAAGATGAGTTTGATGTGGGGTGTGCAAGGAGTGCCACCCATCGGATCCGCCTCCAGGAAGATAAGCCCTTCAGAGAGAGGGTCAGGCGGGTCCCCCTAGCAGATCTGGAGGATCTAAGGGAACAACTCTCAGAACTCAAAAGGACTGGAGTGATACGGGAATCTAGAAGCCCCTATGCATCCCCGATAGTGGTGGTCAGGAAGAAGAATGGGTCATTGAGGCTCTGTATCGACTACAGGACTCTCAACAGGAGAACCATACCCGACCAGTATACTACTCCAAGGATAGAGGATGCCCTACAGAGTTTGTCTGGAGCCAAGTGGTTCAGCGTTATGGATCTCAAGAGCGGGTACTATCAGATCCCCATGCACCCAGAAGACATGGAGAAGACTGTAGGAGACATGAACCTTATTGAAGTCCTTGTGTACCTGGACGATGTCATAGTCTTTGGAAGAACCCTGGAGGAACATGAGGAGAGGCTGGAAAAAGTCTTGAGGAGACTCAGTGAGGAGGGACTCAAACTTTCGCCTGAAAAGTGTCGGTTCTACCAGTCTTCTGTGAATTATCTGGGGCACATAGTGTCCGAAGAAGGGGTGGCCACAGACCCCGAGAAATTGGAGGCAGTTACCTCCTGGCCACGACCCACCACAGAAACAGAACTCAGATCCTTCTTGGGTTTCTGCTCCTACTATAGGAGGTTTGTGGAGGGATTTGCCCGAATTGCTAGACCATTGAATGAACTGCTCAAGACTGAGGGGGAAGAGGACGACTCAGGGCCCAGGAAGCCGGGAGAGTCAGTCAGAAATCAGTGGAACCAGAAGTGTGAAGAGGCCTTCCAGGCATTAAAAGAGAGCCTAACCACTGCCCCAGTCTTGGCCTACGCAGACCCAACCAAGCCCTATGAACTACACGTAGATGCTAGTCATGACGGTCTGGGAGGAGTACTTTATCAAGAACACGAAGGGCAACAACGGCCTGTTGCCTATGTGAGCAGGAGCTTGACCCCCTCTGAGAAGAACTACCCCACTCACAAGCTGGAGTTCCTGGCCCTTAAGTGGGCGGTAGTAGACAAGCTCAAAGACTACCTGTATGGGGCGGAGTTCACTGTGAAGACCGACAACAACCCCCTTACCTACCTTTTCACCATGGCCAAGCTGGACGCCACTGGACACAGGTGGCTGGCCGCATTGTCTGGATTCAACTTCAGCCTAAAGTATAGGCCAGGGGCTGGGAATAGAGACGCAGACGCTCTGTCCAGGAGATCTCATGCCCCCACCAGTGATGTAGAAGATTGGACCCAAGTGGCACCGGACGGGGTGCGGGCCCTTTGTCAAGCTGAATTCCAGGCCAGAGGAGGCTCCAGAGCAGAAGAAATAGGAGTTACCATGGTGGGAGTCCCAAAACACTACTGTGGGGTGACTCAATTGGACAAAGACAACCTGCCGAGATTGTCCAAGAAGGAGTTGAGGAGTGACCAATTGGAAGACCCCATGGAGAGATTGGTCCTGGAGGCCCTGGAGAATCAAGATCCAAACAAACTCCTGCGTCATCCCTCAAAGGAAGCTCGCCTGTTGAGGAAAGAATGGGACAGGTTGCAGGTACATCAGGGAGTGGTCTACCGAAGGGGCACCTCTGATGACTCAGAAGATAAGTGGCAACTGTTCCTCCCAGAGAAACATCGAGAGACTGTTCTGATTGCCCTGCATGACAATCATGGCCATCTAGGGGCTGAAAGGACCTTTCAACTTGTCAGAAGTTGGTTCTATTGGCCCTGCATGAGGGCAGAGGTAGAAGAGTACTACCACTCATGTGCACGATGCATCCAGAGGAAGACTTTACCCCATCAAGCTGCCCCAATGGGCCATCTACAAAGTCAAGGCCCAATGGATCTGGTATGCATTGACTTTCTCTGCCTTGAACCCGACCTGAGTGGACTAGGAAATGTTCTGGTGATAACCGACCATTTCACCCGGTATGCCCAAGCTTTCCCAACCAAAGATCAGAAGGCCTCCACCGTAGCCAAGGTACTTATGGAGAAGTACTTTGTCCATTATGGGCTGCCACAGCGACTTCATTCAGATCAAGGAAGGGACTTTGAGAGTAAACTGATCCGGAAACTCCTGGATTCGTTGGGAATCAAGAAGACTCGAACTACACCTTGCCACCCACAAAAGATGCTTAGACGGAAAGGTTTAACCGAACCTTGCTCAACATGTTGGGGACTCTGGAAAGTGAGAAAAAGCAACATTGGAGCAAACATATAGCAGCCCTAGTACATGCTTACAACTGCACCATCAGTGATGCTACAGGCTACTCCCCATATCGACTCATGTTTGGGAGAGAAGCGAGACTACCTGTGGACTTGGCCTTTGGCACCTCTCTGGACCATTCCTCAGCCACATCCCACAAAGGATATGTGGACAGGCTCAGACACAGCCTGAAAGTAGCCTATGAACAAGCTCAAGCGGCCTCAGATCAAAGGGGAGCTCGAAACAAAAGAAACTTTGACTTAAAGGTCCGGGTACAAGACCTACAGCCCGGGGATCGAGTACTGTTACGCAATCTGGGGGTCCCTGGGAAGCACAAACTTGCAGATAGATGGAGATCTGAACCTTATGTCATCTGTAGGAAGTTGTCGGGCCTGCCTGTCTACAAGTTGAAGCCGGAAGGAAAGATGGGCCCTCTGAAGACGTGGCATCGAAACCACCTGCTCCCTCTTGCCGAGGCAGTTAGAATACCTCCCGTGGGAGACTCCCCTGAACCGGCCTCTATCCTGGATACTCCTAGGCCGAACACTCGGTCGCAGGCCTCCCGAGCTGAAGATGGAGAGGCCTCTCAACTTAGTGGAGATGAGGATGGAGAACTAAATTGGCTGTGGCCTTCCCCAACTCCAGGAACTTCTACCATAGACCTTCCAACCACTGAAGACACCACAGATGAAACACTGAACCCAGAAGCCACAGAGTTCATCCCCTCTAG
Organism: Rana muscosa; assembly: GCA_029206835.1. Classification (NCBI taxonomy): domain Eukaryota; kingdom Metazoa; phylum Chordata; class Amphibia; order Anura; family Ranidae; genus Rana; species Rana muscosa. The sequence goes on from CM055121.1 coordinate 882,010,074, forward strand.
TCTTTCAGCAGATTACTGGGAAGATGCCCATGATGGTTGCTCAGAGGAAGAGGAGCCTGTGGCACCAGAGCCAGAAATCCCAAGAGAGCAAAGGGCTTGAAGAGTCATCCGGCCTCCTAAGAAGCTGACCTACCCACAAATGGGGAATAGCTCAGAGGATTCTGTAGTTACCGCTAGGAGGAATGCTGAAAATCCGGATCCCTCCACTGTCCATTTAGTGGAGGGCAACCCCAGCTCACTCTCTGGCACAGCTAGGCAGGCCACCTATGATAATGTTACCTGTGGGCAAGGGAATTCTACTCCTCAGTTTTGGTGGGAATTCCCTATGCCAACCTCATTTGTAGAATTGTCTAGAGTTGTACATAGTCTTTGTTAAGGTTTATCTTTGGGGACCAAAGAGTTCAAGTGGGGGAGTGTGTAGCGGGGTGTTCCCCTTTAATGCAGAGAGACTACATTACCCAGAACCCCATTCGGCAATGTTCTGCCGCAGAGACTCATGGGAGGGGTTATAAAAGGAGGAGGCGAGGCTGGGCTCGGCCTCTTTGGGACACGAGACTTCAGAGGCTGATCCTCCTGTGCGGATGTGTCGGAGTGCAGGGCCTGAAGCCTGAGGCCTTGCACAGCACCAAAGAGCCTTCCACCCCTCTGCGAGCCTGGGTGGCATCTGACTTCGCTCGACTACAGCCTTGTTGGATCGGGGACCCGATCGCTGAAGAGACGGAGTGTGTGTGTGAGGACACAACAGGTGGAAGTTCCCGGACTGGGACCGTAGTCCGGGCGGGTGAGAGGGCATATGCCCAACCGATATACTGTTACTGCATATAGGCCTATAGACTGCCGTGGCCTATGAGTTGTTCTTAGTGCTCTTATTGAAGACCCTTGTTAGAACTGAACCTACCGTTCGCATAGTCAATTTTCTACTCCATCTTTACCTACCCCATTGGATTACAAAGTTTGTACTCTGTTAATGTGCACCACCGTTAAAGATCTGCCGGTGAAGAAAAAGGACTAAGTTGTAGATATCAGAACCAGGCCTGGTGGGGTTTCTAAGGTGTTTTGGTTACTGCGCCACAGGGCACTTAGCTAACGGTCGCCCGCGTGGCGCACTTGTTATGTGTTAACCCTATAGTGTGTTAGTGTGGCTGGGCTCTGCATTACAAATGATTATTCTGTAAACTGTTATTGATGTTACCCTTTTCTTTACCAAGAGCTTAAGTAAAATCTTACATTTATTTCAATTTAGTATTGTCTCAATGCTCAGTTATTCATACAGTATAAGAGATACAATTTACTGTCAGTACTAGCTGTGCCAGTAGGGGGTAGAGCATATTGCCGGGGGTTTGCGGAGCTGTCTTCAGGGCCCAAACTAAATCTGCGGCCTTCTTAGTTGGAGGTATCGCTACACAAGCATGCCACATATGGGGTCAAAATGTATAAGCTTTGTGAGAGGACCACAGGCTATAAATACCACTTTAGAATTTATTATGGGAAAAGACAGTCAAGTGGAGCCCCCTGGATTCCCAGACTAGATGGGAAGCAGTGGTAAGATAGTGTTGGACTTGTTGTCACCACTGTTCAGTAAGGGATACCATTTGTACATGGACAAATTTTATGTAAGCATGACACTTTTTCAACATTTATTCCATTAAAAAGTTGCTCCTGTGACACCATGCAATCGAATCATAGGGGCTTCCCCCAACGGCTCGTTAACACCACATTTAGAAAGTGGGAGAAAGCCTGCTTTTACAATGAGGAACAACTAGGAGTATAATGGAAGGACAAAATTGATGTATTCATCCTGTCCTCTATTAAGAAAGACACAATGGTTCAAATTCACAAGGCACTTGGTGTCATTGAAAAGCCTCTCTGCATCCACAACGAATCTAAATATGAGAGGTGTAGACTTCAACGACCAAATGATCAAACAATATTTATCCTCCCGCAGAGCTAGACACTGTTACAAAAAAGTGTCTATATATTTATTTCAATTGGCTCTATACAATGCGTTTGTTATTTACAAAGCTACTGGAAGAACTGGATCCTTCCAAAAATTTCAGAAAGCGATCATCTCAGCCCTTTTGTATCCAGAAGGCGCTGTGGCCCAAAACCCAAATCCAGATGCAATTAGCTGGCTGCATGAGAGGCATTTTCCAGATGTTCTCCAAGTTATCTCAACAAAAAGGCCCCCTATAAAAAAAAATGTGTCTGTGGTAAACGCGGAATAAGGCATGACACCTGTTTTTTTTTTTTTTTTCTCAACCCTGTCCTGGCTAACCTGGCCTCTGCATCAAGGATTGCTTCTGTTGCTACCACACTGTAGTGGACTATTAGTCTAGGGTACAATATGGCACAGTTATAGGGGTCCACACAATTCTGCACAAGAAGGGTCTCTAAAGATGTTAGTCAGGAAACTGTCTATTTGAGCGACCCTAAAATCAAAGGCTGTAAAGATTATTGTTGTGAAAAGTTAAAGTGATACTAAAGTCTCTTTTTTTAGTTAAAAATAACAAACATGCTATACTTACCTGCTTCTGTGTAGTAGTTTTGCACAGAGCAGCCTGGATCCTCTTATTCTCGGGTCCCTCTTTGGTGCTCCTGGCTCCTCCCACCTGTTGAGTGCCCACCACTTTAACCCTTTCGCTGCCAGGCCCTGTGCTCCATTTTGTACACTCAGGTGGCCAGACCATTTTTGCAATTTTTCTTTTGCTTTCTTATTTTCCACTTATAACTTTCAGAATTTGTGAAAGACCCCCTTCCCCAAACCATATATTTTCTAAAAGCACATGATCAGTAGAATAAAAATAAGGTGTTATTGATTTTTTAGACCCAGCGGTATTTGCACAAATGTTTATCAGACCAAAATATTTGCAAAAAATACACTAAAACCATTATTAGCAGATAAAAACTTTTACAAAATTCCTACTAAATGTAAAAATGTAACCTGTATTGAGTTAAAGTTGTTGTAAAACCACTTTGACAACATGCACCTACAGGTAAGCCTAGATTAAGGCTTACCTGTAGGTGCATGAAATTTCTCCTTAACCTACACGGTTAAGGAGATATTTGCTGAAAAACACAGCACCAAGGACGTCACACGCATGCGCACTAGCGGGCTGGCATCATTGCCGGTTTTCTGAATGGGATCTTGCCGGCCCGAGCGCGCATGCGTGTGACGTCATCGCCGCTCCGGCCAATCACAGCGCCGGAGCGGCGATAACAGGAAGAAGCTCCGAGCAGACATGGCGGCGGCGGAGAACGAGGAGGACTTCGGGGGCTTTGATTTCAGGTAAGTGCCACATAATGAGCTAGTATGCTATGCATACTAGCTCATTATGCCTTTCTCTTGCAGGGGTATTTTTAAATAAAAAAGTTGTGGAGGGTTTACTTCCTCTTTAATAAATAACAAATATTTGCAAATGTTAAATTGCGCCTTTTTGCAAAATGTTGAAAATTGAACGTACCCAAAAATTTATCGGTTTTCATTTTTCACTTACAGCTTTCAGAATTTGAAAAAAAATATCAAACTAGACATTTTCTAAAAACACATGACCTGTAGAATAAAAAAAAGTGCTACTGATTTTTTGGGCCCTGCAATAAGTGTTCATCATATCGCTATTTTCACAAAGAATACTCTAAAATCATTAATATTGCACATAAACACAACGTAACTTACAAAATTCCTGCTAAATTAGTACTAAAGCAACGTTTGCATGTGGCATACTAAAGTGTACACTCATGGGGACTAGGGATGAGCTTCGTGTTCGAGTCGAACATACGTTCGACTCGAACATTGGCTGTTCGATCGTTCGACGAAGATCGAACGATTTGGGCCGTTCGCGCCAAATTCGAGTGACGCGAACGGCCCACAATGCACTACGCCATCGCAGTGTCATCCAGGCGCTGTGATTGGCCAAGCATGCACTGTGACCCCGCATGCTTGGCCAATCACAGCGCCGGCAGCGAGGAGAGCAATGATTGGCCACAGGCAGGATGCCTGTGGCCAATTATTGCTGAGGGTGTTTAGTACACGCCCCACACTATAAAAGGCCGCCAGCACGGCGGCCTAGTGTAGTGTGTTCCGGAGCAGGGATAGAGTAGCATAGGCAGGGACAGTGACTGTTATTTCTTTCTTGCTTAACCTGGATTCCTTTAGTTTAGGGAAAGAGAAGGATAGGTAGGGAGAGTGTCAGTGTGTTTTGTGCTTCTGCTATAGTGTGCTTAAAAAAAAACATTTATTCTAGGGACAGAAAACTCTAGGTAGGGACAGTGTCAGTTTCTTTCACTCTGCAAGTCCTTGTTTCCAGGGACCTGGAAGGACAGTGAGTGAATTGTCCTTTTGCTATATTGTGATTAAAAAAAACATTTATTCTAGGGACAGAAAACTCTAGGTAGGGACAGTGTCAGTTTCTTTCACTCTGCAAGTCCTTGTTTCCAGGGACCTGGAAGGACAGTGAGTGAATTGTCCTTTTGCTATATTGTGATTAAAAAAAACATTTATTCTAGGGACAGAAAACTCTAGGTAGGGACAGTGTCAGTTTCTTTCACTCTGCAAGTCCTTGTTTCCAGGGACCTGGAAGGACAGTGAGTGAATTGTCCTTTTGCTATATTGTGATTAAAAAAAACATTTATTCTAGGGACAGAAAACTCTAGGTAGGGACAGTGTCAGTTTCTTTCACTCTGCAAGTCCTTGTTTCCAGGGACCTGGAAGGACAGTGAGTGAATTGTCCTTTTGCTATATTGTGATTAAAAAAAACATTTTTTTCTAGGGACAGAAAACTGTAGGTAGGGAGAGTATTTTTTTTCTTTCACTCTGCAAGTCCTTGTTTCCAGGGACCTGTAAGGACAGTGAGTTAATTGTCCTTGTGCTATATTGTGCTGAAAAAAACATTTATTCCAGGGACAGAAAACTCTAGGTAGGGACAGTGTCAGTTTCTTTCACTCTGCAAGTCCTTGTTTCCAGGGACCTGGAAGGACAGTGAGTGAATTGTCCTTTTGCTATATTGTGATTAAAAAAAACATTTTTTTCTAGGGACAGAAAACTGTAGGTAGGGAGAGTGTTTTTTTTCTTTCACTCTGCAAGTCCTTGTTTCCAGGGACCTGTAAGGACAGTGAGTTAATTTTCCTTGTGCTATATTGTGATTAAAAAAAACATTTATTCTAGGGACAGAAAACTCTAGGTAGGGACAGTGTCAGTTTCTTTCACTCTGCAAGTCCTTGTTTCCAGGGACCTGGAAGGACAGTGAGTGAATTGTCCTTTTGCTATATTGTGATTAAAAAAAACATTTATTCTAGGGACAGAAAACTCTAGGTAGGGACAGTGTCAGTTTCTTTCACTCTGCAAGTCCTTGTTTCCAGGGACCTGGAAGGACAGTGAGTGAATTGTCCTTTTGCTATATTGTGATTAAAAAAAACATTTTTTTCTAGGGACAGAAAACTGTAGGTAGGGAGAGTATTTTTTTTCTTTCACTCTGCAAGTCCTTGTTTCCAGGGACCTGTAAGGACAGTGAGTTAATTGTCCTTGTGCTATATTGTGCTGAAAAAAACATTTATTCCAGGGACAGAAAACTCTAGGTAGGGACAGTGTCAGTTTCTTTCACTCTGCAAGTCCTTGTTTCCAGGGACCTGGAAGGACAGTGAGTGAATTGTCCTTTTGCTATATTGTGATTAAAAAAAACATTTTTTTCTAGGGACAGAAAACTGTAGGTAGGGAGAGTATTTTTTTTCTTTCACTCTGCAAGTCCTTGTTTCCAGGGACCTGTAAGGACAGTGAGTTAATTTTCCTTGTGCTATATTGTGATTAAAAAAAACATTTATTCTAGGGACAGAAAACTCTAGGTAGGGACAGTGTCAGTTTCTTTCACTCTGCAAGTCCTTGTTTCCAGGGACCTGGAAGGACAGTGAGTGAATTGTCCTTTTGCTATATTGTGATTAAAAAAAACATTTTTTTCTAGGGACAGAAAACTGTAGGTAGGGAGAGTATTTTTTTTCTTTCACTCTGCAAGTCCTTGTTTCCAGGGACCTGTAAGGACAGTGAGTTAATTGTCCTTGTGCTATATTGTGCTGAAAAAAACATTTATTCCAGGGACAGAAAACTCTAGGTAGGGACAGTGTCAGTTTCTTTCACTCTGCAAGTCCTTGTTTCCAGGGACCTGGAAGGACAGTGAGTGAATTGTCCTTTTGCTATATTGTGATAAAAAAAAACATTTTTTTCTAGGGACAGAAAACTGTAGGTAGGGAGAGTGTTTTTTTTCTTTCACTCTGCAAGTCCTTGTTTCCAGGGACCTGTAAGGACAGTGAGTTAATTTTCCTTGTGCTATATTGTGATTAAAAAAAACATTTATTCTAGGGACAGAAAACTCTAGGTAGGGACAGTGTCAGTTTCTTTCACTCTGCAAGTCCTTGTTTCCAGGGACCTGGAAGGACAGTGAGTGAATTGTCCTTTTGCTATATTGTGATTAAAAAAAACATTTTTTTCTAGGGACAGAAAACTGTAGGTAGGGAGAGTGTTTTTTTTCTTTCACTCTGCAAGTCCTTGTTTCCAGGGACCTGTAAGGACAGTGAGTTAATTTTCCTTGTGCTATATTGTGATTAAAAAAAACATTTATTCTAGGGACAGAAAACTCTAGGTAGGGACAGTGTCAGTTTCTTTCACTCTGCAAGTCCTTGTTTCCAGGGACCTGGAAGGACAGTGAGTGAATTGTCCTTTTGCTATATTGTGATTAAAAAAAACATTTATTCTAGGGACAGAAAACTCTAGGTAGGGACAGTGTCAGTTTCTTTCACTCTGCAAGTCCTTGTTTCCAGGGACCTGGAAGGACAGTGAGTGAATTGTCCTTTTGCTATATTGTGATTAAAAAAAACATTTTTTTCTAGGGACAGAAAACTGTAGGTAGGGAGAGTATTTTTTTTCTTTCACTCTGCAAGTCCTTGTTTCCAGGGACCTGTAAGGACAGTGAGTTAATTGTCCTTGTGCTATATTGTGCTGAAAAAAACATTTATTCCAGGGACAGAAAACTCTAGGTAGGGACAGTGTCAGTTTCTTTCACTCTGCAAGTCCTTGTTTCCAGGGACCTGGAAGGACAGTGAGTGAATTGTCCTTTTGCTATATTGTGATAAAAAAAAACATTTTTTTCTAGGGACAGAAAACTGTAGGTAGGGAGAGTGTTTTTTTTCTTTCACTCTGCAAGTCCTTGTTTCCAGGGACCTGTAAGGACAGTGAGTTAATTTTCCTTGTGCTATATTGTGATTAAAAAAAACATTTATTCTAGGGACAGAAAACTCTAGGTAGGGACAGTGTCAGTTTCTTTCACTCTGCAAGTCCTTGTTTCCAGGGACCTGGAAGGACAGTGAGTGAATTGTCCTTTTGCTATATTGTGATTAAAAAAAACATTTTTTTCTAGGGACAGAAAACTGTAGGTAGGGAGAGTGTTTTTTTTCTTTCACTCTGCAAGTCCTTGTTTCCAGGGACCTGTAAGGACAGTGAGTTAATTTTCCTTGTGCTATATTGTGATTAAAAAAAACATTTATTCTAGGGACAGAAAACTCTAGGTAGGGACAGTGTCAGTTTCTTTCACTCTGCAAGTCCTTGTTTCCAGGGACCTGGAAGGACAGTGAGTGAATTGTCCTTTTGCTATATTGTGATTAAAAAAAACATTTATTCTAGGGACAGAAAACTCTAGGTAGGGACAGTGTCAGTTTCTTTCACTCTGCAAGTCCTTGTTTCCAGGGACCTGGAAGGACAGTGAGTGAATTGTCCTTTTGCTATATTGTGATTAAAAAAAACATTTTTTTCTAGGGACAGAAAACTGTAGGTAGGGAGAGTATTTTTTTTCTTTCACTCTGCAAGTCCTTGTTTCCAGGGACCTGTAAGGACAGTGAGTTAATTGTCCTTGTGCTATATTGTGCTGAAAAAAACATTTATTCCAGGGACAGAAAACTCTAGGTAGGGACAGTGTCAGTTTCTTTCACTCTGCAAGTCCTTGTTTCCAGGGACCTGGAAGGACAGTGAGTGAATTGTCCTTTTGCTATATTGTGATTAAAAAAAACATTTTTTTCTAGGGACAGAAAACTGTAGGTAGGGAGAGTGTTTTTTTTCTTTCACTCTGCAAGTCCTTGTTTCCAGGGACCTGTAAGGACAGTGAGTTAATTTTCCTTGTGCTATATTGTGATTAAAAAAAACATTTTTTCTAGGGACAGAAAACTGTAGGTAGGGAGAGTGTTTTTTTTCTTTCACTCTGCAAGTCCTTGTTTCCAGGGACAGAGAAGGACACCTGAAGGTAGCCCTTATTGCTTTTTTCCCATCTCCCTGCAGGCCATCTATTAGAATGTCTGGAAGGCAAACAAGGAGAGGCAGACAGTCAGGAGGCAATAAAAGAGGGCAAGCAGGCTCTGTGTCTGGGGGCAACAGTGCTGGTCGTGGACGCGGTGCATTGTCATCAGCACATGGCCATGGGACACGCTTGTCCTTCTTTTCGGCAGCTGGACATGTTGAGCCACATCATGCCGAAGACTTGGTAGAGTGGATGACCAAGCCCTCCTCCTCCTCCTCATCCTCTCTCACCCAGGCTCAGGGTACTGGAAAAGCAGCTGCCAAAGCGTCGTCTTCCCTGGTATCAATGTCAGACAAATCATCAGTCACTCCTTCCCTAGACCCACCATGTCCTCCTCCTGAGGAGTCCCCCGAACTGTTTCAGCACAGTGTTGGGTACATGCTCCAGGAGGATGCCCAGCGTTTCGAAGGGTCTGATGATGAAACCCAGCTAGAGGAAGGCAGTAGCGTGAGAGCAGACAGAGGGGATGCTCAAGAAGGACACCAATCTGGCAGTCATGTTCCAGCAGCTGCAGCATACTGCCAGATTGGCTCCAGTGATGAGGAGGGAGGGGATGATGAGGTCAATGACTCCACGTGGGTGCCTAATAGGAGAGAGGAGGAGGAGGAGGATGAGGAGGAGGCACATCTCCAACGAGGCAGGATGCCCTTTGGTGGCCAGCGTAAGGGCAGTACACCGACGGAATCACACCGCAGAGCTCCGCCTGTGCAGGGCGCTGCCTCTGCCCGTCATTCAAAAAGTTCTTTGGTGTGGGCCTTTTTTGAGGCTAGTGCATCAGATCGCACAGCTGCTGTTTGCAACATATGTCTCAAGCGTATATCGCGTGGCCAAAACATCAGCCGCTTGGGTACCACATGCCTGACCAGACATATGTTGACCTGCCATGCAGCTCGTTGGCAAGCCTACCTCAAAGACCCACACCAAAGAACAAAGCGGACCTCTCCTTGCACCGCATCAGCTGGGATCTCCAACCCCACTATAACTTCAGTCCTCTCTGAAACATGCACTGAGAGGAATGAAGGTGTAGAATTAGGTGTGTCACAGCCAAGTACTTGCGCCCACTCTGCTAGCAGTACACCGACGTCCGATTCTAGCAGGCAAATTTCCCTGCCCCAGCTGCTGGACCGTCGAAAGAAGTTCACTCCCAGCCATCCACATGCCCAGCGGTTGAATGCTAGCTTGGCTAAATTGCTAGCGCTTCAACTGCTGCCTTTTCAGTTGGTAGACTCGGCCCCCTTCCGTGAGTTTGTGCAATGTGCGGTTCCTCAGTGGCAGGTTCCCAAACGCCACTTTTTCTCACGGAAGGCTATTCCGGCTCTCTACCGGCATGTGGAAGGCAATGTCTTGGCCTCGCTGGACAGGGCGGTCAGCGGTAAGGTGCATATTACCGCTGACTCATGGTCCAGCAGGCATGGACAGGGACGTTACCTTTCTTTCACGGCCCATTGGGTCACTCTTTTGGCAGCTGGGAAGGATTCAGGACAAGGTGCAGTAGTGTTGGAGGTTGTCCCACCGCCACGCCTCCAAAATGCTACTACTGGTTGTGACACACCTCTCTCCTCCACCCCCTCCTCTTCTTCTTCCTCCATGGCCTCTTCCTGTGGTTTGTCCTATGAACCAGCGGTGCTCCGTAGCCGTTCACGGGGCTACGCAAGTACGCAGGCAAAAAGATGCCATGCCGTGCTTGCGCTGGTGTGTTTGGGGGACAGAAGCCACACTGGGGCAGAGGTCCTGTCTGCTCTGCAGGGCCAGGCCGAGAGGTGGTTGACGCCACGCCAGCTTAAGCCAGGAATGGTGGTTTGCGACAATGGCACCAACCTCCTCTCCGCCCTCCGACAGGGACAACTGACCCATGTGCCCTGTGTGGCTCACGTCCTTAACCTGGTGGTGCAGCGGTTCTTGGGCAGGTACCCGGGCTTACAGGATGTCCTGAGGCAGGCCAGGAAAGTCTGTGTGCATTTCCGCAGATCTTATAATGCCAGTGCTCGCCTGGCTGAGCTGCAAAAGGAGTTGAACCTGCCCAAGAACCGCCTTATATGTGACATGCCCACCAGGTGGAACTCAACGTTGGCCATGCTGCAGCGGCTGCACACGCAGCAGAGGGCCATCAATGAGTACCTGTGCGACTACGGCACCAGGACAGGGTCAGGGGAGCTTGGTTTTTTTTCTCCACGCCAGTGGGGCATGATCAGGGATGCATGCACTGTCCTGGCACCATTTGAGGAGGCCACGAGGATGGTGAGCAGTGACAGTGCATGCATCAGTGACACTGTACCTCTTGTCCACCTGTTGGAGCACACGCTGCGTGGAATAATGGACAGGGCACTTGAGGCAGAACAGAGGCAGGAAGAGGAGGACTTCCTTGCCTCTCAAGGCCCCCTTTACCCAGACAGTGTTCCTTCTGTCCCACCCATCGCACAGGAAGAGGAGGAGGAGGAGGAGGAGGAGGAGGATTGTGTCAGCATGGAGGTGGAGGCTGGCACTCAGCATCATCAGCAGCAGTCTTTTAGGGATGATTTACAGTCCCAAGAAACCAGTGGACTTGTACGTGGCTGGGAGGAGGTGGCTGCGGATCATGTCGTCCTTAGTGACCCAGAGGACTCCGGAGCGAATGCCTCAGCAAACCTACGCTGCATGGCCTCCCTGATCCTGCAAAGTCTGCGGAAGGATCCTCGTATTCTTCGGATCAAGGAGAGGGACCATTACTGGCTGGCCACTCTCCTTGATCCACGGTACAAGGGTAAGGTTGCGGACCTTATGTTACCGTCGCAGAGGGAGCAGAGGATGAGACAACTCCGGGAGGCCTTGCAGAAAGGTCTGTGCAACGCGTTCCCAGAGACTGGGAGGTTGCAAACTCCTGGTCCTGGACAACGAGTTGCTGAGGCTTCGGCCAGTCAAAGAAGGAGCGGTGGGGAAGGTGGCCGTCTGACCGATGCGTTCAGACAATTCTTTAGTCCGCAGCCCCAAAGTATGATTGGTTCCAGCAACCATCGCCAGCGTCTGATAAACATGGTGCAGGAATATCTAGGGGCAAGGTCAGACTTGGACACCTTCCCCACCGAAAATCCTCTGGCTTACTGGGTCTTGAGGATGGATCACTGGCCAGAGCTTGCACAGTATGCAATTGAGCTACTGGCCTGTCCTGCATCCAGCGTTCTTTCGGAACGCACATTCAGTGCTGCTGGAGGATTTGTCACGGATCACAGGGTGCGCCTGTCCACCGACTCGGTTGATCGACTGACTTTCATCAAGATGAACCAGTCTTGGATCACCACCAGCTACCACACACCTGATGCTGATATAACAGACTAATTGATTTTAAAATGTCACATCCCTTCAAGACTGATGCTGATGCTGAGTGCCTGTGCTGTTATGTTGACTGCCTATCCTCCTCCTCCGAGTCCTCAATGATACGATTGATGATGATAGCTTGGAAGATCATTTTTGTTTATGGGTGCCGCCACCAGTGCCTAACGCCCAATTTTTCAGCCCCTGTTTAACAGGGGCGTGTAATTACAATTTTTGAAGCAATACTTTGCAACAGGGCTCATTGCTGTGCTCCAAGTACAGTATCTGTGAGGAGTTGCAGTGTTGTGCCACCAGTGCCTAAGGCCCAATTTTTCAGCCCCTGTTTAACAGGGGCGTGTCATTACAATTTTTGAAGCAATACTTTGCAACAGGGCTCATTGCTGTGCTCCAAGTACAGTATCTGTGAGGGGTTGCAGTGTTGTGCCACCAGTGCCTAAGGCCCAATTTTTCAGCCCCTGTTCAACAGGGGCATGTAATTACAATTCTTGATCTAATAATTCACAGCAGGGCCCATTGCTGCACCCACCAAGAGTAACTGTCAGGGCTTACAGTGTTGTGGCACCAGCACCACCATCAAAGGCCCAATTTTTACTACCACTGTTCAACAATTATATGTAATTAAAATTCCTGATATAATAGTTGACAGCAGGGCGTTCCAGCACCAACCAAGAGTAACTGTGAGTGCTTACAGTGTTGTGCCAACACCAACAACTAAGGGGCCTATTTCTGCAGAGTATATACGGCAGGTCCCTACTTTCAAACATCCAACTTACAAACGACTCCTACTTGCAAACGCAAGAAGACAACAGGAAGTGAGAGGAAATCTACCACTAGGAAGGAAAATTCTCTCCTGTAAGAATAAATATGGGAGAAAGGTGTCTCCTCTGTACTGATGCTTTATCAGCAATCCTTGTTTCAAGAAAAACACCACATTTCAAAAACAGTTGTCATTGGGACGGAAAGTGAGGTGAAATGTTCTGAACAGGGGCACAGACAGCAAAACAAATGTTACAGGGGTGATAACCCTTACCTATGTTTTCCAAAAAGTTTAAAAATAGATTTTTGGGCTGGAGCTACACTTCAACAATGTACCTGTTCAAAATTACAAACAGATTCTACATAAGAACAAACCTACAGTCCCTGTCTTGTATGCACCGCCTGTATACGGCTGTTCAGAGTATATAGGGCCTTTTTTATTTTATGTGCGGGGTTCCCCTTAATATCCATACAAGACCCAAAGGGGCTGGTAATGGGCTGGGGTAGGGGGGGGGGGGGTCATGGGGTAGCTATGCCATTTTTCTTAAAGAATTTCATCCATATTACCGGGACCAGACATTACATTAAAGCCGCAAGCAGTTTTAAATGGCTTTTTTTTCCTTTAGAAGTGTCATTTTGTGCAGGGACAGTTCTAAACACGGGAAACACGTGGCACTTCACAGGCATACTTTAGACACCCCCCAGGTACGATATTTAAAGGAATATTTGACTTTTTTTTTTTCACTTTATGCATCATTAAAATGACTGCTCCCGAAAAACGACCGTTTTTAAAACTTCTTTTTGCATTGATACATGTCCCCTGGTGCAGAACCCGGGTTCCCAAACCCTTTTTAGGACAATAACATGCATAATAGTTGTTATAATTAGCACTTTAGAATTCGAACGTTCGCATCCATTGTATTTAATAGGGTTCTAATGTTCGTTCGAACTTCCGGTCCGTTCGCGGGTTCTGGTGCGAACCGAACCCGGGGGTGTTCGGCTCATCACTAATGGGGACCATGTTTACCCACACAGGGATGTACAGGTGATCCATGCATCCCCGTACAGGCAGTCCCATTTACAGGTATGTCAATTGGGATGCAACAGCTGCACAGGCATAGCTGCTGTTCCCAATCTAAAATCCGTGTGGGTACATAACCCCGACACAGTGTGAGCTCAGGGACATGCATGCGAACCTACATGGATGTAAAATAGAGAAAAGCGAGCTGTGTCCATGTCCGTTCTGCATCAGCGGAGCGGACACGGACCTGTCATCCGCCTGCTCAGCGGGGATCAGCAGACAGGCGGATCTGCTTGACAGAGTTTGCTCCATGTGAAAGGGGTCTTACCAAGAGCGGCCGGTCCATTAGGGGCGCTGCCCCCCTGTAGGGCGCCGGACTCAGACGTTTGTATTTATTTTTTCAAGCCACATTGTTTGAGCCTGAGGCTTGAAAAAGGTTGGGCTTGAGGTGCAGAGCATTGCATCCTGAACCCACCCACTTGTGACAATAGCAAATTAATATTCACTACCGTCTTCCGGCTTCTCCTCCTGACCAATCAGGACAGATCGGGTTGGCCGGGAGGAGAAGCTGAGGTATCCGTGGGGGGGTGTTGGAAGGTGGAAGGCAACATGATTTAATTTCATTTCTGGTATTTCACTGACAATCCCCCGAATCTATCTCAATGCAGAGTTTTTTCCTTTGGGAATCTGCCTTCCTGGGATTTTGATGATACCCCGTGTCTGCTTACCTGGGTCTGTGCCATGTATTATGGAATATCCCAAGACCTCAATAGTTCATCCCAATTGGTCCTATATCACCATATAAAGGACAGGTATACTATGGTTTTTCAAAGTACTAACAATAATTTACAAAGCCACCCACAACTTGGCCCCCAGCTACATCACTAACCTAGTCCCAAAATACCAACCAAGACGCTCTCTTCGGTCCTCCCAAGACCTTCTGCTTTCTAGCTCCCTTGTCACCTCCTCCCATGCTTGCCTCCAGTATTTCTCCAGAGCTTCTCCCATCCTTTGGAACTCCCTACCCCAATCTGTCCGACTGTCCCCTAATCTATCCATATTTAGACGATCCCTGAAAACGGTACTCTTTAAAGAAGCCTATCCTGCTTCTAACTAACTTGCACTTCCCCCATCAGCTCATCCCCCACAGCTATTACCTTTTGTATCAATTGACCCTCCCTTTTTAGATTGTAAGCTCTAATGAGCAGGGCCCTCTGATTCCTCTTGTACCAAATTGTAATGTAACTGTAATGTCTGCCTTTATTTTGTAAAACGCTGCGCAAACTGTTGGTGCTATATAAACCCTGTATAATAATAATAATAATAATATGGTTTAAAGCCACTGCTGTATATCTCCTTTCAATCAGTGCCACTTTTCTATATACCTTGGTTTTACATATCGATTTGTTTATCCTTATAGGTCAGATTTACTTTATCTCTGTCTACAAGCATTGAGGGATCCATTGCTTTAAGGCACAGACTGCATCTCTCTGCTCCTACCAAACTGCGTGCCCTTTCTTTATTTTAAAAGAATTCATTATGGTCATTTGTTTAATATCGAACAGTGTCTAGGTGAGTTCTCCGCTGCATCATCCTCTCTCAATTTTAAAATTAAAACTGTTTTCTATGACCTTACTGTGATTTTTGTAAATTTTTTTATGTAAACCGCATACCCACCCCATGTATGCCAATTTGTAACATTATAACAATATCTTAATGTTCTAATGTGAGTATTCATTTCCTGTTTTTCTTTGTTGCCTGTAGCATAACAGACGCCTTGATTCAATCTCCTGAAGAAGCTCCCTAGAGCGAAACATGTAGAGAAAATTGGTATTATCTGTTTGATTGCTACACTTGAGGAACAATTGATTAAGGATATGTCTTGCTTTCATGCTTTTATTCAAATCTTTTTCAATAAAGCTATTTAAATTTTATTTTGGTTGATCAGTATGTTCTGGTTGTTACCTTTATTGACACCTTCAAAGTCCCGAGATCTGTGACCTCTCCATTCCCCCCAGTCCCTTATTAAACAATATGGGATGTGGTGTCTGATATTTGAACATTTGCATTAATTTTTTTCTGCTAATTTTCTCTATTAGCTTCTTATGGCTGTTATTTTTCTTTTTATAGTTGCAATACTACCTCCTTCCTTATTCATTGATGCTGCTCTAAGGAGACCTGTCTTTTTACTAGCCTGGTTTGTGCTGTGATCAGCCACACCTGTTGGAAATATTCAGTACCTGCATTTTTTATAGTGTTTTATTTTCCTTTTTTGGTCTATTATCAGGTATGAGCAAATACATGGCTGGTTTAACAACTGGGTCTTACTCCCTCCGGGGTTCCATGTATGAGACTATTTATATATATATATATATATATATATATATATATATATATATATATATGTGGTAAGGCTGGCCGCAGGCCAGCCTGTATTTGTGGGAGGAGACTGAGAGGGCTACTTAAGCCTCCTCCCCTGTCGGGTCTGGGTTGCCGTCATTTCCGGGCTGCAGCCAGCCCCTCCTCCTGACGTCATTTTTCGGGGACCGTGTCACTTCCGGTTACGGCTGATCGACCGATGGAGTCTCGTGGCGGTTCCTCTCCCGGTGCTAACGCCGGGTATCGGGGGGGGGGGGCTGCCTGCCTGCCTGCCTGCCTGCTATCCCGGTCCTCACGCTGAGCAGCAGGGGTAGGGGGAGCCACTCACCGCCCGTTTTTTCACGCCGCTCCATCTGGGGAAGGGGGGGGGGCACTCACCGCCAGTTCACCTCCCTGGATCTCATGTCAGGCATGGAGGGGATGCCCGCATGCCTCCCAGTTCTCACGCCGGCTGCGGAGGGGCGCTCACCCGCCTGCTAACCTCCCGGGCATCCACCGCCTCAGTTTAGCCTGGGGGGGGCCTTTTTTAGTCCTCGGGCCCTGCTTAGCCAGCCGCCATGGATTGCACAGCACTCCCAGCAGTCCGCTGTCCCCCACCGTCAGGTGTTACCACCTTGCCACTTAGTATTCTTGGCATAAGCCAGTTTTTCCATGCATGTCAGAAGAGTTTCTATGTTCAGCGCGGTGGCTTGGCGGCTGGTGTCCTTGCAGGGCCGCCCTCCTTCTCCCTGTCTTCATGGGGCTCTAGCTGACTCGTCCCAGGCTCATGTTGGCAGCATGGGGGTGGGAGGCTGTCCACCTGTCACATCTCCCGGGGCTCGAAGTATCAAGAGGGAGGGGGGGCGTCCATGCTGGTGTCAGGAGGGGGGGGCGTCCATGCTGGTGTCAGGAGGGGGGGGCGTCCATGCTGGTGTCAGGAGGGGGGGGGGCGTCCATGCTGGTGTCAGGAGGGGGGGGGCGTCCATGCTGGTGTCAGGAGGGGGGGGCGTCCATGCGGGTGTCAGGAGGGGGGGGCGTCCATGCTGGTGTCAGGAGGGGGGGGGCGTCCATGCTGGTGTCAGGAGGGGGGGCGTCCATGCTGGTGTCAGGAGGGGGGGCGTCCATGCTGGTGTCAGGAGGGGGGGGCGTCCATGCTGGTGTCAGGAGGGGGGGGGCTGTCCATGCTGGTGTCAAGAGATGGGGGGCCATCCGTTTGGTGTCCGGCATTTCTGTCATTGCATTTCTACCCCGCCATTTCTGTCATTGCGTTTTTACCCCGGCATTTCTGTCATTGCGTTTCTACCCCGGCATTTCTGTCATTGCGTTTCTACCCCGGCATTTCGGTCATTGCGTTTCTACCCCGGCATTTCGGTCATTGTGTTTCTACCCCAGCATTTCGGTCATTGCGTTTCTACCCCAGCATTTCTGTCATTGCGTTTCTACCCCAGCATTCCTGTCATTGCATTTCTGCCCCAGCATTTCTGTCTTTGCGTTTCTACCCCGGCATTTCTGTCATTGCGTTCTCCCCCAGCGTTTGTCATTGCGTGTTCTGCCCCAGCATGTCTGTCATTGCGTTTCTGCCCCAGCATTTCTGTCATTGCGTTTCTGCCCCAGCATGTCTGTCATTGCGTTTCTGCCCCAGCATTTCTGTCATTGCGTTTCTGCCCCAGCATTTCTGTCATTGCGTTTCTGCCCCAGCATTTCTGTCATTGCGTTTCTGCCCCAGCATTTCTGTCATTGCGTTTCTGCCCCAGCATTTCTGTCATTGCGTTTCTGCCCCAGCATTTCTGTCATTGCGTTTCTGCCCCGTCATTTCTGTCATTGCGTTTCTGCCCCGTCATTTCTGTCATTGCGTTTCTGCCCCGTCATTTCTGTCATTGCGTTTCTGCCCCGTCATTTCTGTCATTTCGTTTCTGCCCCGTCATTTCTGTCATTTCGTTTCTGCCCCGTCATTTCTGTCATTGCGTTTCTGCCCCGTCATTTCTGTCATTGCGTTTCTGCCCCGTCATTTCTGTCATTGCGTTTCTGCCCCGTCATTTCTGTCATTGCGTTTCTGCCTCGGCATTTCTGCCCTGGCATTTCTGTCATTGCGTTTCTGCCATTGCGTTTCCTGCCTCAACGTTTCTGTCATTGTGTTTCTGCCCCAGCATTTCTGTCATTGCATTTCTGTCATTTCGTTTCTGCCCCAGCATTTCTGTCATTGCATTTCTGTCATTTCGTTTCTGCCCCAGCATTTCTGTCATTTCGTTTCTGCCCCAGCATTTCTGTCATTGCGTTTCTGCCCCAGCATTTCTGTCATTGCGTTTCTGCCCCAGCATTTCTGTCATTGCGTTTCTGCCCCGGCATTTCTGTCATTGCGTTTCTGCCCCGGCATTTCTGTCATTGCGTTTCTGCCCCGGCATTTCTGTCATTGCGTTTCTGCCCCGGCATTTCTGTCATTGCGTTTCTGCCCCGGCATTTCTGTCATTGCGTTTCTGCCCCGGCATTTCTGTCATAGCGTTTCTGCCCCGGCGTTCCTGTCATAGCGCTTCTGCCCCGGCGTTCCTGTCATAGCGTTTCTGTCATAGCGTTTTCTGCCCGGCGTTCCTGTCATAGCTTTTCTGCCCAAGTATTGCTGTCTGCGTTTTTGCCTCAGCATTTCTGCCCCGAGATTTCTGTCTACGTTTTTCTGCCCCAGGATTTCTATCTGCGTTTTTCTGCCCCAGGATTTCTATCTGCGTTTTCTGCCCCAGGATTTCTGTCTGCTTTTTCTGCCCCAGGATTTCTGTCTGCGTTTTTCTGCCCAGGATTTCTGTCTGCGTTTTTCTGCCCAGGATTTCTGTCTGCGTTTTTCTGCCCAGGATTTCTGTCTGCGTTTTTCTGCCCCACGATTTCTGTCTGCATTTTCTGCCCCAGGATTTCTGTCTGCGTTTTCTGCCCAGGTTTTCTGTCTGCGTTTTCTGCCCCAGGTTTTCTGTCTGCGTTTTCTGCCCCAGGTTTTCTGTCTGCGTTTTCTGCCCCAGGATTTCTGTCTGCGTTTTCTGCCCCAGGAGTTCTGTCATAGCGTCTCTGCCCCAGGATTTCTGTTGCTGTGTGTCCGTCTTAGCATTCTGCCCCAGTATTTCTGTCTCCGTGTCCAGTCTCAGCATTTCCATCATAGCGTATCTGCGATTCTGGCATTGCGTTTCTGCCTCAGCATTCCTGTCTTAACGTTCTGCCTCCAGGATTTCCGTCTTTCCATTTCTGCCTCAGCGTTGCAGTCTCAGCGTTTCCATCTTCACATTTCTGCCTCAAACGTTTCCGTTTCAGCATTTCTGTCCTTGCATTTCTGCCCCTAGATTTCTGTCGTAGCATTTCCGCCTCAGCATTTCCGTTGCAACGTTTCAGTCTTAGCGTTCCAGAGGGGTGTTGTGGTCCAGTCACGGCATACTCCGGTAGCTGTTCTCTTCTTTGTTGGTTTCTATGTATCATGTTATCTTCGTCCATGTTTGTACCTGGGTTAGTTAGGGCACACATTTCCGGATCTGTCACGTCTACAGATCCATACGGGCTGAGGTTTCGTTTTTAATGATTGTTGACCACAATCTTCTCGCCCGTATACCATACGTCATACGATGCACGTTCATTCTTACACCTATACGATCACCCACCACGGTCCGTGGGTACACCAGCCCTGAGTGTTCAGTTAATTGCCTGTCTCTGCGCTACAGGTTACTCGGGCTCACTCGCCACTCACACAAGGTGGGGGGGGTCATCCGTCATCAGGTTCATGTACGCGCGGTGGTCTTGTCACTTCTGCATGTTCTCTTCTTAGGTAGGCTCGTTGTTGTTCTCATGTCTGGTTGTCTGTCATTTCTCTGGTTTGTGTTCTCAGGTTGGGCTGCGCTGGCATCTTCGCCTTCATCAAACATTGCTTGCACTCGCTTCCATCAGTCCTGCCCGTTTGCCAGGGCTAGTTGATTGGTGCGGATGTCATTCATCACTGGGTTCACCCTTGGGTAGGAAGCAGTCTTCATTTTACTAAATCGTTGTTCTGTTGCTGAGGCCCTGGTCACCACCTAGGGTTTCAGTCTTTCTCGGGGTATGTGCTGAGCCACGGCCCCTTGTCGGCCACAGGGGTGGGTTTGGGGTTCCGCTAGCGGCTCTGATCTTTTGTCCAGGCATGTCTGCATCATGCCATGAGACTTCTTGCCCGGGATGGAGTCTGACCTTCCTTTCTAGGTTCAGGATTCAGTCGCTTGTCAGGTCACAGGCGGTGGCACGATCCGATTGAGTCAGGTGGGACCAGTGTTCTGTGTCTGGCATGTTTCTCCCATGCTTGACTATGCTCATTGCCGTAGCGCTTGGCCTTTTCCGCCTACTCCGGCAACCCATCCTCCAGGTATCCAGTCCTACAACTCCTGCCAGTTGTCAATTTTTGCCCTCTCCCTCTCTTCCCCATACCTAGTATGGGTAGGCCGGAGGCACATCGTTGATGTCCGGTTGGAGTATTACGATCTACTCGCCCATCGGTTGCAGAGGCTCCTCGGGCCAGCCTTCGCTTCCTTTCCCCCCACGTATCCTCTCATTTGCTAGCAGGTCATTCTCATGTTTGGATTGTGCCGGGCATCAGGCTTATTCCATTCTTGCACGGGACCGGGTTCAGATACTGTTGCCGTCCGGGTGCGTGCTACTTCTCTGTTCGTTACCTTCCCTTCTTCACCTACAGTTGTCTCTTTTTGCCCACTTTTCAGGCATACTGACCAGCTAGGCCAAGGCACACCTCAGGCCTTGGTGCATTAGGGTTATCACTGTCACACTCGAGGACTCGAAGACTCTGACGACAAGTGGTAAGGCTGGCCGCAGGCCAGCCTGTATTTGTGGGAGGAGACTGAGAGGGCTACTTAAGCCTCCTCCCCTGTCGGGTCTGGGTTGCCGTCATTTCCGGGCTCCCACCCACCCGTTCCCCCAGATTCATGCATACTCATTCTATTTTCCTTATTCTTATTCTTACATTCAGGGTATGCCCACTTTTCAGGCATACTGACCAGCTAGGCCAAGGCACACCTCAGGCCTTGGTGCATTAGGGTTATCACTGTCACACTCGAGGACTCGAAGACTCTGACGACAAATATATATATATATATATTTTGTATTATTACTTTTTAGATGCTAGGAACACTGGTTCCAATTACAGCTCAGTAACATATTGGAAGGTTCAGCCCTATCTGACACCTGAATTTCCCATGCTTTTAGACATACAAGTAACTATCCCAGTTTGGTAAGGAGCTGTCTGCTCTATTTATCTTATTATAATCTTTGGGTGATGGGGTCTTGCCCAACCTCTGGTGTGTATTTCTTATCTTGGCGGCTATATCTAGTCTATGCCCTAGGTGGTCTTATCTATAGACATTCTTTCTGTTTTTTTTTTTCTTATGAAACAGATTGTTATGGACCTAACTATCAGATTTAATTCTACCTTTTCTATCTGGCAAACCCCCACATCATACTGGTTGTGCATCCTTCAGGCACTTGTTCTTGGCACCCTCCATCTTGTGCGCTCTTTGGTATCTCCCATTCTATATGAAATGGTAATTTTAAACAAAATAGTGTGTTTTATGTGATTTATGATGTATATAAATGAAATTTTGGTCTCTCTTATTCCAGAAAGTTACAATAGCTCCTGAAGAAGCAAATTTCGCGAAACATGTAGAGCAAAACATTGTTACACTACAGTTTATAATCACACATGCTTTATGTAACATGTGTTGACCCTCTCTTTTTAGAAAGCCATCAGCGGGAGACACTCTCTTACACACTTCTAGTGCACACCCGTCACCCCTCTTGAACAGCATTCCATATAGTAAATTTTTAAGGCTTAGACGCAACTGCACCCGGGATGTAGACTTCCATCAGGCAGCAAATGAACTGCGTGATAGATTACTGATACGAGGTTACAGCCGTTCCCTTTTGAAGAAATCTTTTAATAGAGTTGTCAAGCCCAACAGGAATAAACTCATTAATTCATTGGAATTATCAAAGCAAAATGCAACAGTTCGAGTAATTACCAAGTTTTCAAAACAACATGGCCAAATAAGGAGTATTCTCCAAAAGTTTTGGCCTATCCTGCTGGCTGACAACACTATCAAAAAATACATTAAACCTCATCTAGAGTTAACATTTCGTCGAGCAGCTTCGCTCAAAGACAAATTGGTCTCTAGTCCCTTCGATATACAAAGGAGGCTTCATTCAGACAGGAATGGCGCTTTTCCCTGTGGCACTTGTGATATCTGTTGTTTTGTAGCAAACTCTTGTGATGTTCCTCTCCCCAACGGGCATACCCACAAGATTAAACATCGGGTTAATTGCAAAACCATTGGTGTAGTCTATCTGGCACTATGCCAATGTGGGTGCTTCTACGTTGGTAAAACCAAAAGACCCTTCTTTAAGCGTATAAGAGATCATATCTTGCCTCTCTACAAACGATTGACCACTACAGCATTGAATCGTCATATTGGATGTCAACACAACTTTGATACCACAGTTGTCTCTTTCCATGCCCTGGAACATGTACCTATACATGTCCGGGGTGGAAACATTGACACAACCCTTTTACAACTTGAAACTCGATGGATTTTTAGCCTTGATGCTGTCAAGTATCCAGGCCTTAATGAATATATTAGCTATAAATCATTTCTATGATCAGTATCATATAATATCTGGCTTATCCCTCTCTTTCCCCCTATGAAATCTTTACCTATGATCACTTCCATCTCAATCCCTATAAACACCTGGGCAGTTTTTGCTCAACCTGTGCTGCAGGCATGGTCAGATCTCCTGCGCTTAGCCAAGCCGCAGCGTTCCAGCCCCACCATTGATCACCTGCCTTCCCAGGAATGTATCCGCCCATCGCCTATGGCGACCCCAGCTACCGTCCAGTGTGTTCAGCCCCCCAAATACTACTACCCCGTCTCTACCTGTTGCACCTACCCTGCCTTCAATCCACCTGCTTCCACAAGAACCTCCTCCAGCCACTGTCCCTGCACCTCTGCCATTTACTTCCATTTGCTCAATCCCAACCTTTTCATATATTCCCCCCGTTACTTGCAAACCTGCAGTGACTAAATCCAAGAAGAAGAAGAAGTACTTCCCAACCCACACGATCCAACCAGTAACCCAACCTACCTTCACACCCACCAACCTGCTCCAGCCTGCGGTTCCCGAGCCAGCCTTCCAGCCTGCGGTTCCCGAGCCAGCCTTCCAGCCTGCGGTTCCCAAACCGGCCTTCCAGCCTGCGGTTCCCAAGCCGGCCTTCCAGCCTGCGGTTCCCAAGCCGGCCTTCCTTAGACACATGTTTACCAAGCCCCTACTTTACCCCCACCCGCACCGCTCCCCTGCTGTCAGGAAAGGCTTCACCCGCTGGTGGTGCTGTTGGTCCTTTGGACTGCAGTACTAGTGTCCGCCAGCAGGTGTCCTCTTGCAGCCAATATCCTTGTTGGAGGATCTCACCTGCTGGTGGTAATGCATGATACATGGACTGCAGTACCGGCATCCACCAGCAGGTGTATTCTGGCAGTATGGGACAGGCAGCACTTCCTGTGGTCAGCTGTGACCTGAAGCTTAATTACTAGACTTTCTTAAATACCCGGCAAGTGCAAACACTCGTTGCCCTGGTATCGCTCTCTCCCCGACCTAGGACCTGTTACCCTGACTCGAGCCTGCATCCTACCCGATCCCGATCCCTACCTGTATCCTGCTTTACCCGATCCGACCTTATCCCTACCTTTAGCCCTTCCTGCATCTGTCCCTCGGTTACCTTGGTCCCTGCTCTGCAGCCAACCCATCCATCCCCTCCCTGTTCCTGTTTTATTCCCTTCCTACCCACCTGCTGGATCCCCTTGTGTATGACCTCGGCCTGGCTTTTACTACGATTCCGGTATTTCCCCTTTACTGTATATATCTCCTTTTTGTCATTGTGATTTGGTTTGTTTTTTTGCACTGTGTTCCGTTTGAGGTGTTTATTTGTCTGTTTACTTCACTTAATAAATTATTACCCTTTTACCTACACCTGTTTGGTCTCCTCTGTGCTGTCATACAGTCTGGTTTGCTAACACTCTCTGACACCTACCCACCACAATCTCCAGCCTAACAGATCAAAGGAGATCTGTGCAGGGAGAAGCTGCAGGCGGAGGGAGGGGAAGGAGAGATGCCGCTCAGGGCGACGTGGATCGGGGGCATTTGGGTTGGGTGATCTAACTGGCGGGGGGACACATCTGGACCCCCTCAAGCCCCATGCAGCACCTGATGCGGGCGGGGGTGGAAGAGGAGGGATGCCAGCTAATGATGGTGGCTGCAGGGAGTGGGTTTTGCAGGGGGGGGGGGTTGGATCGGGTGGAGGGGTGTAATTAGTGCTGAGGGGGAAAGAAGGGGGGTGAAGTGGATAGGAGAGAAAAGTGGGGGTTTTTAGATGGAAGGGTGCAGCGGGGTGGAGAGGCAGGGGGCAGGGAA
Source organism: Rana muscosa (assembly GCA_029206835.1). Lineage (NCBI taxonomy): Eukaryota > Metazoa > Chordata > Amphibia > Anura > Ranidae > Rana > Rana muscosa. The sequence continues at coordinate 882,034,314 of CM055121.1, forward strand.
GCGGCGGCATGGGTGGTGGGGTGCGGTCATATTAGGGGTTATTAACTCTGATCAGTGGGTTGTAATCCACTGATCAGAGTTATAGAATTTTTCAGCAGAGTCTGCTGAACAATTCTGATATAAGCTTATGGTTATTGAAGTGAGTATAAGCTTATAGGAGAGGGAGAAAGGAGGCCCGTACGTCGTACTGACTTGGCCACCTGCAGGCACTTTTGTAGGTCCGTACGATGTATGGACTTGGCAGTGAAAGGGTTAAGTTACAAAAAAAAGTTAAAAAAATTAAATAAATAAGAGTAAAACAAGAAAAAAAGTTTAAAAATAGTTTTATTGGGTTAATGTTATCTCGTTACTGTGTGTTATTGTTAAAAGAGAAGTATGGCGGCATGCTTGTCCATATGCTATGGAAATGCCCAAAATTGCAAAGATATTGGGCTACCGTGATAACTACTATCAATAGAATATGGAACCTTAAACTTACAGTTGACCTAAAACTTTGCCTACTTGGCTGGCTAGATGAAGAACAATATACACCCCATACCTACAGTATATTGCCTTTCTTAGGGTATTATTTTTAGCTAGAAAACGTATTGCTAGAAAATGGCTCTCAGCGTCACCCCCCACACTTCCTCCGTAAATTACATTCTTCTAAGGGAACAATTAACATACAAGCATCGAGGTAGCCCGAGAAAGTTTGAGAACCTCTGGGATGTATGGCTGGAAGTTCCTGGCTTGGCTCCATTACGCCTGGTTCAAAATAAAATTCTTGGTGGCAGGACAACACCAGCGTCCACTTAACTTTAGAATTTGTTAATAAGATGAATACTGAAAGGGATCAGGAGAGAGGACGTAAAGGTGCTTCATGCATAAAGCTACACTAAAGGGACGCACTTACTATGATAATATCTGGATCTGCAGAGGGTAAATGTGTTGTTTCGTTTTACCCAACGGTTAATGCATAGAATCACTGTGAACCGCACCCCGATGTTTAGAGGAAGATAGGATATAGTGAGGGCACACATAAAATGTAACAAGATCTAAGAACCACAGACTTAAGTACATTTTATAGACAATGCTTCTTTATTTTGTATGTACTGTTACACTTGGTGCTGTATAAATGTATGCTATATGTGGCCAGATGGCCACCAAAAATGGATAACTCTGTGTCCTCCCAGTTATAGGACTCGTTTGTTGTAAAATTAAAATGTTGTTGTTTTTGTTCACAATAAAAATAATCTCATTTAACCACTTAACAACCACCTGCCGACAAATAACGTCGACAAGGTGGTTGCTTAACTCTGGGAGGACGTTATATAACGTCCTCCCAGAATCGCTCTCCCGCGCGCCCCCTGGGGCGCGCACACGGGAAACTCCGCTGATAGCGGCCGTTTACCACGTGATCGCTCCGTCAAATGACGGAGCAATCACTTGCAAACAGACCGGCGTCATTTGATGACGCCGGTTCCTCCCTCCCCTCTCTGTACCGATCGGTACAGTGTGAGAGGGGAGGGGGAGGGAGCGGATGGCAGCAGCAGCACTGTGGGCTGGATCTGTGACAATTGCAGTCACAGATCCAGCCATCCATCCATCCCTGCTCAGCCATCCCTGTGCTATACCCTGCCAATACTCTGCAATACACCCTGCCAATACTCTGCAAAATACCCTGGTGCAATACTCTGCAATACCCTGGTGCAATACTCTGCAATACCCTGGTGCAATACTCTGCAATACCCTGGTGCAATACTCTGCAATACCCTGGTGCAATACTCTGCAATACCCTGCGAAATACTCTGCAATACCCTGCGAAATACTTTGCAATACCCTGCGAAATACTCTGCAATACCCTGCGAAATACTCTGCAATACCCTGGTGCAATACTCTGCAATACCCTGGTGCAATACTCTGCAATACCCTGGTGCAATACTCTGCAATACCCTGCACAATACTCTGCAATACCCTGCAAAATACTCTGCAATACCCTGCAAAATACTCTGCAATACCCTGCACAATACTCTGCACAATACTCTGCAATACCCTGCACAATACTCTGCAATACCCTGCACAATACTCTGCAATACCCTGCACAATACTCTGCAATACCCTCCACAATACTCTGCAATACCCTCCACAATACTCTGCAATACCCTCCACAATACCCTGTGCAATACCCTCCACAATACCCTGTGCAATACCCGTGCAATACCCTGCCATACACCGCAATACCCTGCCATACACCGCAATACCCTGCCATAGTCCGCAATACTCCGCAATGCCCTGCAATACTCCGCAATGCCCGGCAATACTCCGCAATGCCCGGCAATACTCCGCAATGCCCGGCAATACTCTGCAATAACCACTTCCCGCCCTCCGGCCGTCATATGACGTCCTTGACTTTGTGCGGGGATATCTGAATGATGGGAGCAGCTACAGGCATCATTCAGATATTAGCTTTTTCAGCCGGCGATTCCCTACACCATAACAACAATCATAGTGGCTGTTCCGCCGCTTGATCATTCTTACGGGAGGCGAGAGGGGATGTCCCCCCCCCCCCGCCGCCCTCCGGTGCTTCTACCGACTCACCGCTACGATCAAAGCCAGGATTGTTGTTTTTTTTTTTTGTTTTTTTTTTCAGGCTTCCCAGCCTAGAGGTGAGATGTGGGGTCTTATTGACACCCCCCCCCCCCCCATATCTCACTGTAAAGAGGACCTGTCATGCCATATTCCTATTACAAGGGATGTTTACGTTCCTTGTAATAGCTATAAAAGTGATCAAAAAAATGTTTAGGGCGGAAAAACATGTCAAACTAAAATAAATAAAGTAAAATGAAGAATAATTTTTTTTTTTTTTTAAAGCGCCCCTGTCCCCGTGAGCTCGCATACAGAAGCGAACGCATACGTAAGTCCCGCCCACATATGAAAACGGTTTTCAAACCACACATGTGAGGTATCTCTGCGAACGTTAGAGCGAGAGCAATCATTTTGGCCCTAGACCTCCTCTGTAACTCAAAACATGTAACCAGTAAAAATATTTAAAGCGTCGCCTATGGGGATTTTTTAAGTAGCGAAGTTTGGCGCCATTCCACGAGTGTGTGCAATTTTTAAGGGCGACATGTTAGGTATCTATTTACTCGGCGTAACTTCATCTTTCACATTATGCAAAAACATTGGGCTAACTTTACTGTTTTTTTTTTTTTTTTAAGCACAAAACATTTTTTTTTCCGTAAAAAACGCGTTAAAAAAATTGCTGCGCAAATATCGTGCGAGATAAAAAGTTGCAACAACCACCATTATATTCTCTAAGGTCTTTGCTAAAAAAAACATATATAATGTTTTGGGGTTCTATGTAATTTTCTAGCAAATAAATGATGATTTTTACATGTAGGAGAGAAATGTCAGAATTGGCCTTGGTGCTCCAGAACGCCTGAAGGTGCTCCCTGCATGTTGGGCCTCTGTATGCGGCCACGCTGGGTAAAAGTCTCACACATGTGGTATCGCCATACTCGGGAGTAATAGCAGAATGTGTTTTGGGGTGTAATTTGTGGAATGCATATGCTGTGTGTGAGAAATAACCTGCTAATATGACAATTTTGTGAAAAAAAAAAAAGAGAAAAAAAAAATCTTGATTTTGCAAAGAATTGTGGGAAAAAATGACAACTTCAAAAAACTCACAATGCCTCTTTCTGAATACCTTGGAATGTCTCCTTTCCAAAAAGGGGTCATTTGGGGGGTATTTGTACTTTTCTGGCATGTTAGGGTCTCAAGAATTGAGATAGGCCGTCAGTACTTCAGGTGTGATTGTCAGGGTCACCTGTGGCCAGGTGACAGATGCACACCGTAGGGGGACAGGAGTGCACCGCGAGGTAGTGAACCCTATGGCTGGCTTCTGTGGATAGGAAACTGGGTGGTTGTGGAAAGCGGGACCAGAGGAGCACAACCGGGATCCCAACGGAAGCGAGAGCCAAGATTCCCCAGGGCGCGGAGTCTAAGACCCAGCTGGTCTTCTCCAGGGCCTCTAGTGGTGAGGATGTTACGCTGCAGGCTGGGACCAGGTCGCGGCCCCTGGAGTTTCCTAGCTCACGCCCCGTAGGATAAGGGGAAGCAGCAGCACACGATAGAGAGAACCGAATAACAAGCCGAAGGTCAGGGGCCACAAGCAGACAAGGATAACGAAGAACGAGCCGAAGGTCAAGGGTCACGAGCAGACAGGGATGGTCGGGGACAAGCCAATAACGTAACAGAGAGACAGACGTAGCACACGGCAGGCAGGAACCCAAACACACAATGCCTAACAAACACGTTGATCAGCAAAGCAGGCTTGCAGTGCACAGGTTAATATAGTGTTCAGTGATAGGGCCTGGGGTGGAGTCAGGCTGGGAGGAGATTATAAAGGAAGCCAGGTGAAGGAGGTCTGGTCTCTAGATGAACACATGAGGAGGAAGGTAAGATGGCAGACAGACATTAATGCATATCCATGACAGTACCCTCCCTCTTACGAGGCCTCCCCCTTCCCCGCCTGGGCCCAGGTTTAGAGGGAAACTTCAGATGAAACTCCTTTAACAGACGAGGTGCAAAGACCTCAGATGCAGTGATCCAAGACCTCTCCTCAGGACCAAACCCTTTCCAATGAACGAGGTACTGAAGAACGCCTTTACAGAGTCGGGAGTCCAGAATTTGACTGATCTCGTACTCCTGATTATCCTCAGAGACAGGCGCCACGGTAGGAAGAGGACGAGAGAATTTATTGAGGACTAAAGGCTTTAGAAGAGCAACATGAAAGGAGTTAGTGATTTTAAGGCTCTTAGGAATCTGGAGTTTGAAACAAACCGGATTCAGTTTAGCAGTTACCGTGTATGGACCGATGAATCGTGGAGCAAACTTCAGAGAAGGAACTCGGAGCTTGATGTTCCTGGTAGAGAGCCAGACTTTGTCCCCTGGCTGAAGAGAAGGCGGTTTACGCCTGCGGCGGTCGGCAAAGCCTTTGAATTTTTCAGCAGCTGCCCGGAGGGAATCATGAACGTGACCCCAAACGGAATTGAGAGACTCCTGAACCGAAGCCAAAGCTGGAATGTCTGGAGAACAGATCATAGGAAGAGGAAGTTGAGGGTGTTTTCCATAAACTGTGAAAAAGGGTGTCTTCTGCGAACTGGTATTCACATGATTGTTATGGGAGAATTCTGCCCACGGGAGTAGAGAGGACCAATCGTCATGGTGAGAAGACACAAAGGTGCGAAGAAAGACCTCTAACTCCTGATTAACCCTCTCAGTCTGTCCATTGGATTGGGGATGGTAAGAAGAAGAAAAATCCAAGACAATATTGAGGGATTTGCAAAAGGCTCTCCAAAAACGAGACGTGAATTGGACTCCCCTGTCGGAAACAATATGAGAAGGGACCCCATGTAGGCGGAGAATTTCTCGAATGAAAATGGGAACCAAGGCAGGGGCAGAAGGAAGACCAGGAAGAGGAACAAAATGAGCCATCTTGGAGAATCGATCGATTACCACCCAAATGACTGTATTATTCTCAGACAGTGGGAGATCGGTGATAAAATCCATGGCAATATGGGCCCAGGGTTCCTTAGGAATAGGCAAGGGCATGAGGAGACCAGCAGGAGCTTGTGTGGAGGATTTGGACTGAGCACAGACATGACAAGCTTTAACGTAGTCTTTGACGTCTGAGCGGAGATTAGGCCACCAGTAGTGACGACTGATGAGTAGGAAGGATCGGAGGAATCCAGAATGCCCTGCCACCTTGGAATCATGTCCCCAACGAAGGATCTTAGCTCTTAGCTCAGTGGGGACAAAGGTCTTACCAGGCGGAATTTTAGACTTCAGGGTGGTAGAGTGGGCAACAATGCATGAGATGGGAATGATCGGCTCAGGTTCAGGGGCGGACTCCTCGTCCAAAGTGTCAAATGACCTAGAGAGCGCATCAGCCCGACCGTTGCAGGAACCAGGTTTGTAGGTAATCGTGAAATTAAAACGGGCAAAGAAGAGACTCCACCTGGCCTGTCTAGGATTCAGACGTTTAGCATTCTGTAGATACTGTAAATTCTTGTGATCGGTAAAGATCGTTATGGAGTGAGGGGAACCCTCCAAGAGATGACGCCACTCCTCTAACGCCAATTTAATTGCGAGAAGTTCCCGATCACCGATGGCATAATTCCTCTCTGCCTGAGAAATTTTTTTGGAGAAGAACGCACATGGTTGGCGTCTCTTCTCAAAGATTTGAAGAAGCACAGCTCCCACCCCCATTGAGGAAGCGTCCACTTCAATAAAAAATGCATTCCCAGGATTTGGTCTCCTCAAGAGGGGGCCAGAAACAAAGGCCTGTTTCAGGTTGTGAAATGCAGAGACAGCTTCGGGAGGCCAGTCTCTGGCATTCACACCCTTCTTGGTCAAAGCGATAATAGGCGCGGCAATGGAAGAGTAATTCCTTATGAACTGCCTATAATAATTAGTGAAGCCAAGAAAGCGCTGTGTGGCCTTGAGGCTAGCAGGAAGAGGCCAGTTGGTGATAGCCAAGACCTTCCCAGGGTCCATACGAAGCCCCGAACATGAGACAAAGCACCCCAAAAACAGGACCTCAGAACATTCAAAGGAACATTTCTCCAGCTTGGCATAGAGATTGTTCTCTCTAAGACGTTGAAGTACAGTGCGGACATGGTTTCTGTGGACGAGCAGATTTTCAGAAAAGATCAGAATGTCATCCAGATAGATGACAACAAACTGGTACAGCAGATCTCTGAAGATTTCATTGACAAAGTTTTGAAACACGGCTGGAGCATTACACAGACCAAAAGGCATCACCAGATATTCGTAATGCCCGTCTCTAGTGTTAAATGCAGTCTTCCATTCGTCACCCTCCCGTATTCGAATGAGATTGTACGCGCCTCTGAGATCCAACTTGGTGAAAATGGAGGCACCCTTCAACCTATCGAATAGCTCAGATATTAAGGGTAAGGGGTATCGATTTTTAATAGTAACCGCATTTAAACCCCGATAATCGATGCAGGGTCTTAAGGTACCATCCTTTTTGGCAACAAAAAAGAACCCTGCCCCTGCAGGCGATGAGGATTTCCGGATGAACCCTCTCTCCAGATTCTCTGCTACATACTCCGACATGGCCTGGGTCTCTGGGATGGACAGAGGGTAGGTACGACCCCTGGGTAGAGTTGCTCCGGGGACAAGATCAATAGCACAGTCAAAAGACCTGTGGGGAGGAAGCACCTCAGCTGATTTTTTACAGAACACATCCCGGTAATCGCTGTATGCGGCGGGAAGATCAGAAGAAACAGAAGTGGCAGCAACCGGAAGACTCTCCTTGGGGGTCACCTTGAGAAGACACGACGAGAAACATGAGGAACCCCAGGCCAGGATCTGCCCAGAGACCCAGTCCACATGTGGAGAGTGGAGCTGTAGCCAAGGGAGGCCCAATACAACTGGGGTAGAGGCCTTGGGTAGAATAAGAAAGGATATCCACTCCTGGTGGAGAATCCCTACCGACATCCTAATGGGTAGCGTCTGGAAGCGAATAGGGCCCCCTGGGAGAACAGTGCCATCAATTGCCGAGACTACCAATGGGGTAGTGAGAGGTGAAAGGGTAAGCTTCATAGAAGAAGCAGTTCTCCAATCCATGAAATTGCCGGCAGCCCCGGAATCCAGGTATGCAAGGGTTGACTGAGGAGAAGTGCCTACATGAAGGGACACCGGCAAGAGCAGGCGAGAAGGTGATGTTTCTGGGTCCAATACTCCACCTTCCAAATGTATTAGACCCGAGCGTTTCCCGGACGAAGCGAGCAGGAGTCACGAAAATGACCCTTGCCCCCACAATAGAGGCACAAGCCCAGAGTTCTGCGCCTAGCACGTTCTTCGGGGGTTAGTCTGGTCCGGCCCAGCTGCATAGGTTCTTCAGCAGGTAGAGGATGCTCCACGGAATGAAGGGAGGGGAGCTCAGACTGGCTAGGACCCAGAGAGTGCTGGCGTCTTTTTTCTAAGGACCTCTCTTGAAAACGAATGTCGATCTGGTTGCATAATGAAATTACATCGTCCAGACCGACGGGAATGGCTCTTCCCGCTAATTCGTCTTTCACTCGGTCAGAGAGGCCATGTAAAAAGGTAGCGACCAGGGCCTCATTATTCCAGCTCAATTCAGCTGTGTGGATACGGAACTGAAGAGCATATTGCCCCACTGAACTAGATTCTTGGCGAAGACGTAAGACAGCACTAGCCGCTGAAGAAGCCCGAGCCGGCTCTTCGAAGATATTACGAAAGAGCTTCAAGAATTCGGACAGACTGGAAACCACCGGATCGTTCCTCTCCCACAGGGGGGCAGCCCAGGCCAAAGCTTCACCGGAGAGGAGGGAAATGATATAGGCTACCTTAGCCCGGTCAGATAGGAAGCTTTGAGGCTGAAGCTCAAAATGAATAGTGCATTGGCTGAGAAACCCCCTGCAGGCCTTGGAGTCCCCAGAGAAACGGAACGGAGCTGGCAATCTTAGTGAGTGTGAGGCTGCGACTGGTGCGATAGGTACAGCCGCTGGTTGTACTTGGGGTTGCGGATTCGGGGTTCCCAAGGAGACCTGAAGCTGCTCGAATCGAGAAGCCAGATCCTGGAGGAATCGCATCACCTGGGTCTGATTTGATTCCTGGGTCTCAAGTCTGCGAACTATGCCCTGCAATGGATCATCCGCGGGAAGCGGGATGTCAGCCGGGTTCATGGCTGATCAAACTGTCAGGGTCACCTGTGGCCAGGTGACAGATGCACACCGTAGGGGGACAGGAGTGCACCGCGAGGTAGTGAACCCTATGGCTGGCTTCTGTGGATAGGAAACTGGGTGGTTGTGGAAAGCGGGACCAGAGGAGCACAACCGGGATCCCAACGGAAGCGAGAGCCAAGATTCCCCAGGGCGCGGAGTCTAAGACCCAGCTGGTCTTCTCCAGGGCCTCTAGTGGTGAGGATGTTACGCTGCAGGCTGGGACCAGGTCGCGGCCCCTGGAGTTTCCTAGCTCACGCCCCGTAGGATAAGGGGAAGCAGCAGCACACGATAGAGAGAACCGAATAACAAGCCGAAGGTCAGGGGCCACAAGCAGACAAGGATAACGAAGAACGAGCCGAAGGTCAAGGGTCACGAGCAGACAGGGATGGTCGGGGACAAGCCAATAACGTAACAGAGAGACAGACGTAGCACACGGCAGGCAGGAACCCAAACACACAATGCCTAACAAACACGTTGATCAGCAAAGCAGGCTTGCAGTGCACAGGTTAATATAGTGTTCAGTGATAGGGCCTGGGGTGGAGTCAGGCTGGGAGGAGATTATAAAGGAAGCCAGGTGAAGGAGGTCTGGTCTCTAGATGAACACATGAGGAGGAAGGTAAGATGGCAGACAGACATTAATGCATATCCATGACAGTGATCAATTTTCAGATATTGGCACCATAGCTTGTGGACTTTATAACTTTCACAAAGACCAAATAATATACACCAATTTGTACTTATTTTTACCAAAGATATGTAGCAGTATAAATTTTGGCCAAAATTTATGAAGAAAAAATAGTAATTTGCAAAATTTTATAACAGAAACGAAAAAAAAATCATTTTTTTACAAAATTTTCAGTCTTTTTTCTCTTATAGCGCAAAAAATAAAAAACCCAACAGTGATTAAATACCACCAAAAGAAAGCTCTATTTGTGTGAAAAAAAGGAAAAAAATTTCATATGGGTACAGTGTTGTATGACTGAGTAATTGTCATTCAAAATGTGAGAGCACCGAAAGCTGAAAATTGGTCTGGTTATTAAGGGGGTTTAAGTGCCCAGTGGTCAAGTGGTTAAAAAAAATGGTCCGATGCTGCATCTGTCTCCCGTTGCCTTTAAAACTGAGCACAGAGCTGGTCAGTCACCACTCTCTGCCCCCTCCTTGCTCACTGGAGCGCTGGGCTGTGGAGGGGGCGGGAGCAACCGGGTGCAGGTCCAGGCATGTGGGCGAATCCCGACCTCAGTGTCGCAATCTTGCCCGAGCCTGGACCGGCTCTATGACGTCAGCAGACTGTAGCCCGCTGTTTGCTGAAAACGAGTCACAGGAGTGCAAAATGAACTGCACTCCTGTTATCCACAAAAGAAGCACAGCCAAACAAGCTGTCATTGTACTTCTCCTTTAACCACTTCCCGCCCGGCCTATAGCAGAATGACGGCCGGGAAGTGGTTCAGTTATCCTGACTGGGCTTTATATGACGTCCAGCAGGATAACATGCTGGCCCGAGCCCGCGGGGGCGTGCAGTGCGGCGATCAGTGGTGCTGTGTGTCACTCTGGCACTGCATCTCCGATTGTAGTAAGGAGCCTCTGACGAAGGCTCCTTACCACGTGATCAGCTGTGACCAATCACAGCTGATCATCGCGTGAACAAAGAAGTGCCGGTAAACGGCTTTCCTCGGTTTGCGCTGACAGGGAGAGCCGATCGGCGGCTCTCCCTGTCAGAAGGGGGGGGGGGGTCTGTGCTGATGATCAGCACATTGATTATCAGCACAGCCCCATCAGATGTGCCACCAACAGTGCCCCTTTAGAAACGCCTCTCAGTGCCCACAACAGTGCCAATCAGTGCCCGCCACAGTGCCAACCAGTGCCCATCACAGTGCCAATCAGTGCCCATCAGGAAAACCTGTCAGTACCTCATCATCAGTGCTGCCCATCAGTGCCATCTATTTATTTTTTTAACAGAAGGAATATTTATTGAGATAATCAATCGGTTACAGGTTAATAACAGCAGGTGTTACAGTAAAGGACAATGCAACGTTCCGGAAGGAGCAAAACAAAAAGCAGTACATCGATTGGGTAAAACATACAGGAATTGCGCCCAGGAAATGCGGGAAGTTAAGGGGTCATCCAGGAGTCATCCTGGGCAGACTGGACCACAGCATATAGTACACATTACAGTAGGACTAAACCAAACAATGTAGATATTGGGAGCAATACATGCAGTCATTAAAAGTAAGGGGGGAGGAAGAAAAGGGGGGCAGGGGGAGCAGGATATATAAAATAGAATAGGATGAAGCAGGGGGGAGGGAGGAGTCCCAGGAAGGGTAAGGGAGGCTGGGGGGAGGGGCCCACCATAGGGGGCTATACTGTGAGACGTCTAGCCTCCGCCCATGCCGACCAGATTTTATTTAATTTCTTAGGACCATTGCACCCCATGTATGTCAACTTGTAGAGAGGGAGGGTAGCGTTCACTAGTTCTCTCCAGGTGGAGATCCTAGGTGGCTCCGTTGCTTTCCATTGGAGCAAGATTGCTTTCCTAGCATAAAATGCAGTGTAAAAAATAAACAGTTTTTTTGAGTAGTGATGGGTAGATTGTCCGTGATGCCCAACAGCAGGACCAAGGGGTCAAGCTTAACGGTTATCCCACTAATTGAGCTCATGTCAGCAGCCAACGTCTGCCAAAACTCCTGCACTCGTGGGCAAAGCCAAACCATATGTATGTAGTATCCCACCTCTCTTTTACATTTGGGGCACTTATCATCGGAGGTATGGTACATTATTGCTAGCCTTTGTGGCGTGAAATAAACCCTGTGGAGGAATTTTAACTGTATGAAGCGTTCTCTTGCTGAAATCATAAGAGGGATAAACTGCTGTAGGCTCTCTAACCAATCCTCCTCTGTTAGGGCCGGTAGATCATGTTGCCAGGCCGAGAAAGCCCTTTTAGCCCCAGAGCTACCCGCACAAGTTAGTCGGAGATAGATAGAGGATAGTGTCTTGTCTATAATGAGGGATATAAGCAGCCTCTCCACTGAATGAGGGTTTACCGTAATAGGACCCGGGAACTGCACCTGAACAACGTGCCAGAGCTGCAGGAACCTGAAATACATCCAGTGGGAAGCTCAAATTTACCCTTTAGCACGCCAAAGGAAAGCAGTCGTCCCTCAGGCATGATGTCCCTCAGTGTTTTCACTCCGTAGCGGGCCCACAGCTGCGGGTCAGACACAGTCCGCAGATGGGGCATCGATGGATTGCCCCATAGGGGGGTGTGGGGAGAGAATGTCTGCGGCTCAGACAGAAGCCTTAAGACCTGTCTCCAGACCAGCACCGTGGTCCTCATGGGGGTAATAATTTGTGTGGTGGATCTAGTCCCTCTGTAAACCAGGTTACTCAGTTCGGAGTAGGATCCCAAAATGGCTGCCGTTAAGTTAACTGACGGATTTGAGTGATCCTGCGTGAACCACCACCTCACTGACACCAGGACTGCAGCCCAATAGTATTTCTTAAAATTGGGGAGAGCGAGGTCTCCCTCCGATAATGAAATGTGGAGTGTGAACCTGGCCACTCTCGGGACCGAACCCTGCCACACAAAGGAGCTGATTGCTTGGTCAATTTTAGTAAAAAAGGAGTTAGGTATGCTAGTTGGGGTATGTCTAAATACATATAGAAACTTAGGGAGGAAGGACATTTTAATTAGGTTAACTCAACCTACGGGCGTAAGTGGTAGATTCTTCCAAACTGAGCTCTTCTGAAGGAACTTTACATTAGTCTTTAGATAAGTTGGTAGTTGTCTGTGGATCTGGATACCTAAATATTTGAAGCTATCCACCCATTGGAGAGGGGCAGGCAGATCAGGAGGGGGGACCCATCTGGTTTAGAGGAAATAGGACCAACTTGTCCCAATTGATTCTAATACCAGAGAACCTGCCAAATGAGTTGATAAGTTCTAGGACAGTCAACAGGGATTTAAGGTAAAGGAGGGTGTTGTCAGCATACATTTACACCTTCTCGACGATGAGGCATATTTATACACCAGTGACCGTAAGGGAGGACCGGAGCATCATTGCCAAGGGCTCAATGGCGAGAGCAAATAAGGCCGGGGATAGGGGGCAGCCCTGTCTGGTGCCTCGGTGGAGCGGGAAGGATGCAGAGAGGAGGCCATTCGTCCGGACCCTGGCAGTCGGGTTAGAGTATAGCATCCAAAGCCATGATATAAAAGTTGGACTCAGGCCAAATCTCCGGATAACATTCCATAGATAGTCCCGCTCCACCAAGTCAAAAGCCTTTTCTGCATCCAGAGATGCGAACACCTCCCCCCCCCCTCAGCCACCTGATCGATCACTGTAAACAATCTCCTCAAGTTAATGTCCGTCCCCTTAACCAGCAAGCCCGTCTGGTCCCCATGTATCAAAGAAAGTATCACTGCATTAAGACGGTTAGCAAGTACATAGAAGGTGGCAGCGAATTGTCCCTGAGGGAAGCTAGCAGGACCCCCCTAAGTCTTGATGCTAATGAGGCACAGTGGGTTTTGAAGAACTCAGCCAGGAGGCCATCCTCTCCAGGGGTCTTACCCGCCTGCATAGAAGTCACGGCCATCTGAACTTCTTTCAGAGTGATCGGAGCGTCAAGTGCTGAGCGGGCCTCCTCTGACATAGTAGGGAAATCAAGTGCGTCCAAAAAGGATTGGAGTTCCTCAGGGGAGTGATCTACTCTGGGGGAATATAGATCTTCATAATAGGCAGCAAAGCAGGCATTTATTTTCCACGGGTCTGACATCAACCTCCCTGACTTGTCTTTAATATTGGCGATATGGGCGGAGTTTGTTGGCTCTCTGGAGAGCAATGCAAGCAGACATCCCGCCTTCGCCCCCTGCTCAAACACCCTCTATGATTGGTAGAGTAGCTGCTTTTTGGCTGCCAAGAGTCTGAGGAGCTGGACCTACCTCAGAGCCACAAGCAGATCCATCCGCCGACCCTCCCCCCTGGTCTCCACATGTTGGGCCTCTAACGTCTGGACAGTAGCCTTAGCCTGGGCAAGTGAAGCCTGAGAGGAAGTTTGTGCCGACCTTATGGCCGCCTGACACTGTTCTTTTATATGAAGTTTGAACCCTTCCCATCGGTCAGATGACTCTGTCCCAGGGAGGTCGGGGGACATATATGCCACAATGGCAGATTCCATCACAGGCTCAACACGTTCATCCGAGACCCAGTATCTCGAGAGACGCCATAGGCAATTATTTGGGGCTACCTTAGTGTACAGTTTAATAAGAATGGGGGCATGATCTCAGACCCCCCTGGGGAGGACAGATAACTCCTGTACCCTAGCTAAGACAGGGCTGCTGACATACATGAGGTCAATGCGTGACATAGCTGCATGTGTGTCTCGGAGTATGGGAAAGAATAAGTCATGAAACCCAAGCCTAGTGGAAGACCCCCCGCCCCCCCCCCCCCCAGCCTCTAAGGGCAGGAAAGTTACCAAGTCAGGGTGTAACTCACGCGGTCCAGACCCAACAAAGGATCTCGGTACCTTTGTTTCATATGCGTGGCAGGGTATTAATCCACTGTGCAGCTTCCTCAGGTGCGGTGAAGAATCAGCAGTGGAGGGATTGCTTAACAGCGTCGAAAGACTTCCGTCGTTTCTGGGTATCCACCGAGAAGTCCGGGAAGAACATAAGTTGGGCAGCTTCATAGCAGATAGAATCCATCTTCCAGGCCTCTCAGAGGATTAGGTCCCTGAAGTTTAGTAGTTTGAAGATCACGTGCGTGGAGTTGCTCCCGGGGGGCCACGGGTAGGAGGCATCCTGTGCGCCCTCTCCACGACAAAGTGAAAGGAGAAGGGCGTCTGGGGGAAGAGTGTGCGGAGGAGGCGCTGGGTGGAGGCCGGTATATCAAGGCCCTTGGACCCTTCAGGGAGGCCGATAATCCGTAGGTTGTTGCGACGATTACGATTCTCTGTGTCTTCGGTCCTGGCCTCCAAATGTTTCAGTCTGACCTGAACGGTATGCAGGGTGGTGGTGTGTTCCTGCACCGTGTCTTCAGTGTCTCCCACACGTCGCTCAGCCTCGTCCACTCGCTGGCAGATCTTTTCATAGTCCCTCCTCATGAGACCCATCTTGATCTGCAGGGAATCGATTTTGGTGGTAAGTGCAGCCTGGCAGCTGTTAATGGCCTACATCAGAGCCGAGAAGTTGGCGTTCTCTGTAAGGGCTGGATCGGCCTCTGAGGTTTCTGTCACCATATTGGAGGTCTTCTCCACGTGTGCGGCCGCACCAGCAGATTGAGCTGGGGTTCCCCCTCATTGTGGTGTACGAGTCCCAGCTTTATTTTTCCGAGTCTGGACCATCTACCTGAACTGACAGAGGAAGTGAGGAGTGTCCTGGTCAGAGCAGGGTAAGTATACAGGATGATATCCCCTCCGTTGCTGCAGAGCTCCGCTCCTAGACGTCTAGCCCGGTCGCCATCTTGGTCACACCCCCTCAGTGCCATCTATTAGTGTCCATCAGTGCCACCTGTCAGTGCCAATCAGTGTTGCCTATCAGTGCCAATCAGTGCCCCTTAGTGTACAGCCCTCAGTGTACATACAGCAGTGTACAGGCCTCAGTGTACAGGCAGCAATGTACAGCCCTCACTGTACAGCCCTCAATATACAGACAGCAGTGTACAGCCCTCAGTGTACAGACAGCAGTGCACAGCCCTCAGTGTACAGACCTCAGTGTACAGACAGCAGTGTAATGCCTTCAGTGTACAGACAGCAGTGTACAGCCAGCAGTGTACAGCCCTCAGTATACAGAAGGCAGTGTACAACCCTCCGTGTACAGACAGCAGTGTACAGACCCCAGTGTACAGGCCTCAGTGTACAGACCTCAGTGTACAGAGACAGCAGTGTACAGGCCTCAGTGTACAGACCTCAGTGTACAGAGACAGCAGTGTACAGCCCTCAGTAGAGACCTTAGTGTACAGAGACAGCAGTGTACAGTCCTCAGTAGAGACCTCAGTGTACAGAGACAGCAGTGTATAGCCCTCAGTAGAGACCTTCAGTGTACAGCCTTCAGTGTACAGCCCTCAGTAGAGATCTCAGTGTACAGACAGCAGTGTACAGCCCTCTGTAGAGATCTCAGTGTACAGCCCTCAGTAGAGATCTGTGTACAGCCCTCAGTAGAGACCTCAGTGTACAGCCCTCTGTAGAGACCTCAGTGTACAGCCCTATGTAGAGACCTCAGTGTACAGCCCTCAGTAGGGAAATCAATGTACAGCCCTCAGTGTACAACCCTCTGTAGCAGTGTTGCCAACTGCCAGTATTTTTACTGGCAGCTAGTAAAAAATGGGCACTTTTCTCCTGCCAGTAAATGCCAGTAAGAAGAAAAGGTTGCCATTAAAAAATATGGCTGTGACGCTCGGTTTAGAACTGTGCATATGGAGCTCGGGTCCGGAGCCCGCTGAGACCATTCAAGTGCCTGCTACAGTGTGTTCGGGCGGTGCCGGCGGGGGGGGGGTTTACATACCTCCCAACTTTTTGAGATGGGAATGAGGGTCACCTTTCAGCAAAAGTATGCAGGCATAGGACACACACCCTGCCACACCCTCTTAAAGGAGAATTGTGCAAAAAAACAAGATTGGTTAAACCCACAATTGCTTTTTTTACCGCTACTATTCCTTTATATTGGCTTTTGGAATTTACAAATGCAGCAATTTAGAAATCAGGTGAAAGGTTTAGCACTGAAAAACACTTTTTGATAGATAAAAAGTGCATTTTATATACATCTATATGGATCAGACCAAAATGAGGAGGAATGAGGGACAGAGGGACATTGCTCCAAATCAGGGACAGTCCCTCGAAATCAGGGACAGTTGGGAGCTATGGGGGGGGGGCGGGTCTGGTGGAGGCGGTGTCTGAGCATGTCGTGTGATGTCATGGTGAAAGGGAGCCCAGCAGAGCGGCCGGAGCCTTGTGTGCAAGTCTGTAGGACGGGCGTATGGCAAGCCCGGAGCAGGACTGTCAGTGCTGTTTGGACAGGACTGAAGGGACCACCTGGCATGGAGAGAGACTGTCACTGTAACTCAGGAGGGGACGTGTCGTGTCGGTGAGATGTCAGCATCATCTGTGCTGCTGCACACTGCTGTCAGTATCACTGTCAGAGTCAATTTCATGAGTGCATCGCCCATTCTAATTTCTTGCCCTCCTGAGTTCTGTCCCTTAGCTACTTACTTACTATATCAAAAATTAAATAAGAAATGTTCTGTCTCAACTACAAAGCGATAAAGTTCATCTCCAGGTTTAAGTAGGCCTTACTCAAGCTGGTTTGATATTCATCCCTTGTATCGATACAGGCAGTTTAACTCAATGAATAAACTCACAGTTAGGACGACAGACGATGAATCCTTTCGAATGTTCCGTTTAATGATGGATATTCATAGGTAGAAAAACGTTGCAGTTGTAAGCCACATGTAAGATGTTAGCATGGAAGAAATACAGGAGTAATGACCAGAATCAGGAAGTGGAGGAGATATATAAAGAACTAAGGTGTGAGAGAGAGTTCAGCTTATAAAGAAGGGGACAGATCTTAAAGACACAGAGCAAGAATAATCACATAGTGTAACACAACACTCCCCGTCTGAAATCTTTAGATTTCATAACCTTAAACTAATATATATATTTTCAATAAGTCCAATACTGATAAATGTCCTGGAACCTGTAATGAAAAACATGCAACAAGCAAATAACAAAGTAAGTTCAACAGGATGAAGAACATAAAGTCACAGTATGATGTCTTCAAAGAATGTCAAAGTTCTGAGTAGAACCTGTAGATGGCAGCAATGTACTCCCCGTCGTGCCAACAGCATGGCTGGTCCTTGCACAAGTCACTCGCCTGGCAAAAGGAGTACTAACTCTGTAATTGGTCGACTAAAGGTTCGTGTCGATCCTCCCTTGGTTACCTTGACTTCTACCTTTCGGACTTTGTTATCGTCGCTGGGCATAACTTTAGTAATAAGACTCATAGGCCACTCATTCCGACAAACTTCCTTGTCTTTTAGAAGGATGAGGTCTCCAACCTTAAGATTCGGCTTAGATGCTTGCCATTTGTTACAACCTTGAAGGTGGTGAAGATACTTTTTCTTCCAGCGATGCCAGAACACATTGGCTAGATGCTGCACCTGCTTCCATTGATGCTCGTAATGGTGTGACCGCAGCTTCTGTTTTGTACTTACAGAAGTGTGGAGTGAGGTGTTCACAGTTCTTATTTCCTTATCATCTTCAGGGTTTACTAGCCCATAGGTGGTGTCAATAGGGAGTAAGTAAGAGTCCTCACACAGAAACCTTGGAGGTGACAGCCATAAGCTGTCCTGAAGAGCGGCAGGTGACACGGCTCTGGTCCCACAGTCAGCTGGGTTGAGTTCAGTGGGAACGTGATGCCATTGACTTGGTAGAGAGAATCTCTTGATACGTTCAACCCTGTTGCTGACGTACACATAAAATTGTTTTGTTTGATTGTTTATGTAACCAAGTACTACCTTACTGTCTGTATAGAAGGTGAAAGAATCAATTTTAGTGTCCATTTCACTTCGTATGACCTCTGCAATTTCTACTGCTAGCACGGCTGCACAAAGTTCAAGTCTTGGTATGGTATGTGCAGGCTTGGAAGTGAGTTTTGCCTTGCCTAGGACAAAACTACAGTGTGATTCTCCATTCAGTTCAGAGATCTTCAAATAGGCTACTGCAGCAATAGCTTCAACTGATGCATCAGAGCAAATATGAATCTCTCTCCGGTTAGCGGTTGAAATGGAACCCGGAACATAGCAACGGGGAATCTGAAGTTTTTCTAGTGACTTCAAGATATATCTCCACCTTTCCCACTCATGTTGATTCTCACTAGGCAAGGGAGTATCCCAGTCTATGTTCTCAGTAGACAATTGTCTTAGTAAAATCTTACCTTGAATGGTAACTGGAGCAAGGAAACCCAGTGGGTCATAGATGCTATTCACCACGGACAGGACTCCTCTCTTAGTGAAGGGTTTGTCACAAGTTGACACTTGGAAGGTGAATTTGTCTTGCTTGATGTTCCACAACAAACCCAGACTTCGCTGTACCGGAGGCACATCTGTACCTAAGTCAAGGTTTTTTAGACTAGTGGCATAGTCCTCAGAGTGAAAGGCATTCATAAGTTCCTGGCTGTTGGATATAATCTTGTGCAGCCTAAGGTTTGCTACAGACAGCATCTCCTTTGTTCTGGTGAGAAGATCAATTGCTTCTTTAGCAGTTGGAAAGGACTTAAGTGCCTCGTCAACGTAGAAGTTTCTTTCAACAAATTGACGGGCATCAGATCCATATTCAACTTCTCCAGTCTGAGCTGTTTTCCTTAGCCCATAAGTTGCCACTGCTGGGGAAGGACTGTTACCGAAGACATGTACCTTCATGCAATAATCTATAACTTCCTTGTTGAGGTCATTGTCCTTGTGCCATAGAAACCTGAGGTAGTTTCTGTTGTCTTCTCTGACGATGAAGCAGTGAAACATCTGTTGAATGTCGGCCATTACTGCTACAGGCTCTTGTCTGAAACGAATCAAGACTCCTATTAGACTGTTGTTCAAGTTGGGTCCAGTAAGGAGCATGTTGTTAAGAGAAACACCTTCGTGCTGAGCACTGGAATCAAAGACAACTCTGATTTGGTCTGGTTTGCGTGGGTGATACACGCCAAAGGATGGAAGGTACCAGCATTCTTCTCCCTCCTTTAGTGGGGGAGCAGGCTCTGCATGATCTCTGTCAAATACATTTTGCATAAAGTCCACAAAGTGCTTTTGCATCTCTGGTTTCCTGCTTAAGTTTCGTTTTAAGGAGGAGAATCTACTGATGGCCTGCTGTAAGTTGTTGGGCAATCTCTCTCTTGGGATACGAAAGGGTAGGGGTGCTACCCAGTTATTGGAGTCATCTTGAAAGAACTCATTGTCCATTACCTTGATGAATTCTTTGTCTTCCACTGAAGGAGCCAGTATGTCATCTTCACTGGTTGCTTTAAACACTGTAGAGCCGAAGTCGCCATCATGGCAGGAGAAAGGGCTTGTGTCACTTGAGATACCATGTTGCCATCCGTGGCTGGCTATCTTCTCTTTCACCCAGTAGTGATGTGGGCATGGCTCAAAGTAAGTGTTTTGGCCATTTGGCAGAACATTTGTCTTGAATGACAAAATGTTGGTAGGTCTTTTCATTTTGCCTATACAGACATTGCCTATGATGACCCACCCAAGATCCGTGCGCTGGGCAAATGGGGCATCTGGGGGTCCACTGACTTGTCTGTGTACCTTGTGAACTCTTAGAATGTCTCTTCCTAACAGAAGAAGGATCTGAGCATCTTTGTCAAGCGGCGGTATCTCATTTGCTATTACCTTGAGGTGAGGGTGATGGAAAGCAGCAGCTGGAGTAGGGATTTCTTCCCTGTTAGCAGGTATCTGATTGCACTCAACAAGTGTAGGCAAGGGTAATTGCAAGTTACCTTTGAGAGAAGATACCATGAGTCCATGAGCCCTTCTTCCAGAAACCTCTATAGTTCCACTACAGGTACCCAAGGTGTAAGGATGAGCTTCGCCTTTTATTTCAAATAGATTGAACAATTCCGATTTTGCAAGTGATTGATTGCTCTGATCGTCTAAGATAGCATATGCCTTTAGAGACTTTTCTGGTTGATCCTTGTGGTATATGTTCACCAAGCATATCTTAGCACAAGACTTACCACAGCGGTCTTCTCCACAAACTTCAGTGCAGGATGAAGAAATTATGGTAGAATTAGGCACTTGGTCTGTATTCTCCCTGCCATGCGTTAACCTGGGAGGAGTGTTGGCAGGTTGTGCAGAGCTGGGCTCAAGAGGATGGAGGGCTTGCAAATGTTCTTCAGAGCCACACTCTATGCACTTGATGGACACATTACAGTCCCTTGCAAAATGTTCTGTAGAAGCACAGCACCTGAAACATACCCTAAATGTCTTTAAAAGCTCCTTGCACTCTTCCAGAGGC
Source organism: Rana muscosa (assembly GCA_029206835.1). NCBI lineage: Eukaryota > Metazoa > Chordata > Amphibia > Anura > Ranidae > Rana > Rana muscosa. The sequence goes on from CM055121.1 coordinate 882,055,061, forward strand.
TTTTTCCTAAAGCCGATACATTTATTGAGGGGGTGTGGCTTCTTGTGTATGGGACACTCTCTGTTAGGGTTTTCAATAGTGTTGAGCGAACCCGAACTGTAAAGTTCGGGTCCGTACCGAACTTTAGCTTTTTCCCGAACCCGAACCCGGACTTTGCCCAAAAGTCCGGGTTCGGGTTCGGCAATCTAATAATGCATTTAGAAATGCTTCAGGGGCCAGCCAATCACCTTTTGATTAGCTGGTGTGCCCTTAGAGGCCATCATAGCCATGCCTACTAATGGCATGGCTGTGATTGGTCAGTGCAACATGTGACCCAGCTTCTATATAAGCTAGAGGCACACAGCACACATGTCACTCTGCTTCAGAATAGATAGGGAGAGGATCTAGTCTGCTGCTGCTGCTTTTAGGGAGAGATAGAAAAATAGATGAGGTAGTCCTGATTCTACAATCTGAGGGAAAAGATAGAGAGATAGTGTAGTGTAGGGCCAGGTTCCTGTGTTGGTGCTTTCAGGGAGAGAGAATATTATATAGGAGTCCAGATTCAGAGATTAAAATCAGCGATCTGCATAGGTTTACCTGTTTGTGTTGCAGTGCAGTCTTTTTACACTGCCATGAGCCCAGTGTCAGAGAAAATCTAACTTTTAGGGGGGGAAAAAAAGGCACTTTATTGTGCTCTTTTCCAAAAGACCCATAGGGCAAAAAAAAAAAAAAAGCATTTTATTTTGCTAGTGCAAAAAAGACCCGTTTAGGGCAAAAAAAAAAATAAAAAAAAATAATTTGCACTTTAACCACTTAACGACCGCCCACTGTAAATATACGTCGGCAGAATGGCACCGACAGGCAGAATCACGTACATATACGTGATTGCCTTTGTATAGTTGGGGGGTCCGATCGGACCCCCCTTCTTTACAGTGGGTGGTCGTTTTACCTTCGGGAGCGATCCGGCATGAGGGGACGGCCGTTCGATTCCGGCCCCCCCCTCTCGATCGCTCCCGGCGAATGAGAGAGCTTCCCCTGCCTGCCAGGCAGGAGGAAGTGATGTCATCTCTCCTGCGGCGCTCACATATACCGAGCGCCGTACAGGAGAAGATGCAGGTTAGTGCACAAAACAGCACACTGACACCAGGACACATAGGCACATAAATCGCCCCCCCAGGCCACCCCCCAGATCACCCCCCAGATCACCCCCCAGTCACAGTGTCACTGATTGCAGTGACCATTTATTTAGTGATCACTGCAATCAGTGACATTTGTGACTGTAAAAGTGTCACTACATTTAGTTTTAGGTCCAGTGTAGCCCCCTACCCCCCCCTAATAAAGGTTTAACCCCCTGATCACCCCCCAGATAACCCTTTCACCCCCTAGCACCGCCGTCGCTAAGCGATCATTTTTCTGATCGATGTCTTAGCGTCGGTGATGCTGATCGGTAGCCAGTAATTTTTTTTAGGTTCGCCGCAGGTTTTTATAGCGTCGGGTACCCCCATATATTACCTAATAAAGGTTTAACCCCCTTGATCGCCCCCCAGGTAACCCTTTCACCCCCTATCACCACTGTCACTAAGCGATAATTTTTCTGATCGATGTCTTAGCGTCGGCGATGCTGATCGGTAGCCAGTAATTTTTTTTAGGTTCGCCGCAGGTTTTTATAGCATCGGGTACCCCCATATATTACCTAATAAAGGTTTAACCCCCTTGATCACCCCCCAGGTAACCCTTTCACCCCCTAGCACCGCCGTCGCTATGCGATCATTTTTCTGATCGATGTCTTAGCGTCGGTGATGCTGATCGGTAGCCAGTAATTTTTTTTAGGTTCGCCGCAGGTTTTTATAGCGTCGGGTACCCCCATATATTACCTAATAAAGGTTTAACCCCCTTGATCGCCCCCCAGGTAACCCTTTCACCCCCTATCACCACTGTCACTAAGCGATAATTTTTCTGATCGCTGTCTTAGCGTCGGTGATGCAGATCGGTAGCCAGTAATTTTTTTTAGGTTCGCCGCAGGTTTTTATAGCGTCAGGTACCCCAATATATTACCTAATAAAGGTTTAACCCCCTTGATCGCCCCCCAGGTAACCCTTTCACCCCCTATCACCACTGTCGCTAAGCGATCATTTTTCTGATCGCTGTCTTAGCGTCGGTGATGCAGATCGGTAGCCAGTAATTTTTTTTCGGTTCGCCGCAGGTTTTTATAGCGTCAGGTACCCCCATATATTATCTAATAAAGGTTTAACCCCCTGATCGCCCCCCAGGTAACCCTTTCACCCCCTATCACCACTGTCGCTAAGCGATCGTTTTTATGATCGTTGTCTTAGTGTCGGTGATGCCGATAGGTAGCCAGTAATTTTTTTTTAGGTTCGCCGTCAGGTTTTTATATAGCGTCAGGTACCCCCATATATTACCTAATAAAGGTTTTAACCCCCTAATTGCCCCTAGTTAACCCTTTCACCAGTGATCATTATATAAGTGTTACGGGTGACGCTGGTTAGTTAGTTTGCTTTTTATAGTGTCAGGGCACCCGCCGTATATAACCCAATAAAGGTTTAACCCCCTGATCGCCCGGCGGGTGATATCAATTAGGTTTTAGCGTCAGAGAGGGTCTGCGTCACACCCCAGGCAGCGTCAGGTTAGTGCCAGTAGCGCTAACACCCACGCGTGAAGCATACACCCCCCTTAGTGGTATAGTATCTGAACAGATCAATATCGGATCTGATCAGATCTATACTAGCGTCCCCAGCAGTTTAGGGTTCCCAAAAACGCAGTGTTAGCGGGATCAGCCCAGATACCTGCTAGCACCTGCGTTTTGCCCCTCTGTCCAGCCCAGGCCACCCAAGTGCAGTATCGATCGATCACTGTCACTTGCAAAACACAACACACATAACTGCAGCGTTCGCAGAGACAGGCCTGATCCCTGCGACTCCAGTGCTGTAGGAGGTGATTTCACCACCACAGTTAAAAAAAAAAAAGCATATATGCCGAAGCATTGGGGCAGCAGGGGCGGAGAGCGATTTTGCTCCTAATGCTGCGTACATACGGTCGAAATTCCGACGGAGGCTTGCCCGTGGAAAAGTCTGACCATGTGTACGCGGCATAAATTTTGCGGGAAGATGCCCCCATGCTTCGGCATATATAAATGGTGCATGTATGCCCATCATTAGAAGTGGGTGGATGAAGGGCGGTATTCTAATGGTGGGCATACCCACCGATCAATCTTTTTTTTTCGTTCAGCCAACAGGCTGCATGAAAAAAAAGATTACAATACATGTCCAACAAGGACCAGCAACGTACCGGTATGTTGCTGGACTTTGAATGTTTATACCAGAATGATGCCTGCGGGTTTAGGTATCATCTTGGTATCATTCTTTTCAGCCAGCGGCCGGCTTTCATGTAAAAGCAATCCTAGTGGCTAATTAGCCTCTGGACTGCTTTTACAAGCAGTGGGAGGGAATGTCCCCCCCCCGGATATAAAAAGCGCCATTGGGAAATTGGGAAAGCATTTTATCACACCGATCTTAGTGTGGTCAGATGCTTTGAGGGCAGAGGAAAGATCTAGGGTCCAATAGACCCCAGTTTTTTCAAAAAAGAGTACCTGTCATTACCTATTGCTATCATAGGGGATATTTACATTCCCTGAGATAACAATAAAAATGATAAAAAAATAAAAAATATGGAAGCAACAGTTTAAAAAAAAAATAAAAAAGCAAAATTAATAATAAAAAAAAATAAAAATAAATAAAAAGCACCCCTGTCCTGCCCTGCTCTTGCCCAATGGCGAACGCAAGCGTCGGTCTGGCGTCATATGTAAACAGCAATTGCACCATGCATGTGAGGTATCACCGCAAAGGTCAGATCGAGGGCAGTAATTTTAGCAGTAGACCTCCTCTTTAAATCTAACGGGGTAACCTGTAAAGGCTTTTAAAGGCTTTTAAAAATGTATGTAGTTTGTCGCCAATGCGCGTTTGTGCGAAATTTTAAAGCATGTCGTGTTTGGTATCTATGTACTCGGCCTAAGATCATCTTTTTTATTTCATCAAACATTTGGGCAATATAGTGTGTTTTAGTGCATTAAAATTAAAAAAAGTGTATTTTTCCCCAAAAAATGCGTTTGAAAAATCGCTGCGCAAATACTGTGTAGAAAAAAAAAATGCAACACCCACCATTTTATTCTGTAGGGCCTTTGCTTTAAAAATATATATAATGTTTGGGGGTTCAACATAATTTTCTTGCAAAAAAAAAAATGTTTTCATGTAAACAAAAAGTGTCAAAAAGGGCTTTGTCTTCAAGTGGTTAGAAGAGTGGATGTAAGCTTCCTAATGTTGTGTATAAAATGCCAGAACAGTTCAAAACCCCCCCAAATGACCCCATTTTGGAAAGTAGACACCCCAAGCTATATACTGAGAGGCATGTCGAGTCCATGGAATATTTTATATGTTGACACAAGTTGCAGAAAAAAGAATTTTTTTTTTTTTTTTTGCACAAAGTTGTCACTAAATGATATATTGCTCAAACATGCCATGGGCATATGTGGAATTACACCCCAAAATACATTCTGTTGCTTCTCCTGAGTACGGGGATACCACATGTGTGAGACTTTTTGGGAGCCTAGCCGCGTACGGGACCCCAAAAACCAATAACCGCCTTCAGGCTTTCTAAGGGTGTCAATTTTTGATTTCACTTCTCACTGCCTATCACAGTTTCGGAGGCCATGGAATGCCCAGATGGCACAAAACCCCCCCAAATGACCCCATTTTGGAAAGTAGACACCCCAAGCTATTTGCTGAGAGGTATTGTGAGTATTTTGCAGATCTCGCTTTTTGTCACAAAGTTTTGAAAATTGAAAAAAAAAAAGAAAAAAAAAATGTTCTTTCTTTATTTTCAAAAACAAATGAGAGCTGTAAAATACTCACCATGCCTCTCAGCAAACAGCTTGGGGTGTCTACTTTCCAAAATGGGGTCATTTGGGGGGATTTTGTGCTATTTTGGCATTTTATGGCCTTCGAAACTGTGATAGGTAGTGAGGAGTCAAATCAAAAATTTGTGCCTAGAAATCCTGAAGGCGGTGATTGGTTTTCGGGGTCCCGTACGCGGCTAGGCTCCTAAAAAGTCCCACACATGTGGTATCCCCGTACTCAGGAGAAGCAGCAAAATTTATTTTGGAGTGCAATTCCACATATAACCATGGCATGTGTGAGCAATATATCATTTAGTGACAACTTTTTGTAATTTTTTTTTTTTTGTCATTATTCAATCACTTGGGACAAAAAAAAAAATTCAATGGGCTCAACAGGCCTCTCAGCAATTTCCTTGGGGTGTCTACTTTCTAAAATGGGGTCATTTGGGGGGGGTTTTGTGCTATTTTGGCATTTTATGGCCTTCAAAACTGTGATAGCTAGTGAGGAGTGAAATCAAAAATTTGCGCCCTTAGAAATCCTGAAGGCGGTGCTTGGTTTCCGGGGTCCCGTACGTGACTAGGCTCCTAAAAAGTCCCACACATGTGGTATCCCCGTACTCAGGAGAAGCAGCAGAATGTATTTTGGGGTGCAATTCCACATATAACCATGGCATGTGTGAGCAATATATCATTTAGTGACAACTTTTTGTATTTTTTTTTTTTTTGTCATTATTCAATCACTTGGGACAAAAAAAATAAATATTCAATGGGCTCAACATGCCTCTCAGCAATTTCCTTGGGGTGTCTACTTTCTAAAATGGGGTCATTTGGAGGGGTTTTGTACTGCCCTGCCATTTTAGCACCTCAAGAAATGAGATAGGCAGTCATAAATTTAAAGCTGTGTAAATTCCAGAAAATGTACCCTAGTTTGTAAACGCTATAACTTTTGCGCAAACCAATAAATATACGCTTATTGAATTTTTTTTTACTAAAGACATGTGGCTGAATACATTTTGGCCTAAATGTATGACTAAAATTGAGTTTATTCGATTTTTCTTATAACAAAAAGTAGAAAATATCATTTTTTTTCAAAATTTTCGGTCTTTTTCCGTTTATATCGCAAAAAATAAAAATCACAGAGGCAATCAAATACCATTAAAAGAAAGCTCTATTTGTGGGAAGAAAAGGACGCAAATTTCGTTTGGGTACAACATTGCATGTCCGCACAATTTACAGTTAAAGCAGCGCAGTGCAAAATTCTGAATTCACCTCTGGTCCTTTAGCTACCAAATGGTCCGGGGCTTAAGTGGTTAATGTACGCTTGCAAGAAGAGCCATTCAGGGGCACAAAAAAAAGTTTGCAGTGTGTTATACATATTTTGAGGTGTGTGAAATAAACAATTTCTATATAGTTTTCTCCTACTGTGCTATACTAAAAAAACAACATTTTTTTTGAATAGCATTTTCTGCAGTTCTGTAGCTGTGCGATTCAGCGGTTACGTACTGTGGGTGTGTTCTGCTCTTCCAAAAAACGCCGTTTAGGGGCACAAAAAAAAGTTTGCAGTGTGTTATACATATTTTGAGGTGTGTGAAATAAACAATTTCTATATAGTTTTCTCCTACTGTGCTATACTAAAAAAACAACATTTTTTTTTAATAGCATTTTCTGCAGTTCTGTAGCTGTGCGATTCAGCGGTTACGTACTGTGGGTGTGTTCTGCTCTTCCAAAAAACGCCGTTTAGGGGCACAAAAAAAAAGTTTGCAGTGTGTTATACATATTTTGAGGTGTGTGAAATAAACAATTTCTATATAGTTTTCTCCTACTGTGCTATACTAAAAAAACAACATTTTTTTTGAATAGCATTTTCTGCAGTTCTGTAGCTGTGCGATTCAGCGGTTACGTACTGTGGGTGTGTTCTGCTCTTCCAAAAAACGCCGTTTAGGGGCACAAAAAAAAGTTTGCAGTGTGTTATACATATTTTGAGGTGTGTGAAATAAACAATTTCTATATAGTTTCTCCTACTGTGCTATACTAAAAAAACGACATTTTTTTTAATAGCATTTTCTGCAGTTCTGTAGCTGTGCGATTCAGCGGTTACGTACTGTGGGTGTGTTCTGCTCTTCCAAAAAACGCCGTTTAGGGGCACAAAAAAAAGTTTGCAGTGTGTTATACATATTTTGAGGTGTGTGAAATAAACAATTTCTATATAGTTTTCTCCTACTGTGCTATACTAAAAAAACAACATTTTTTTTGATAAGCATTTTCTGCAGTTCTGTAGCTGTGCGATTCAGCGGTTACGTACTTTGGTTGTGTTCTGCGCTTCCAAAAACACCCATTTAGGGCAAGATCCTAAATTTTGAAAATATGAGGAGAAGGTCAAAGGGACGTGGTGGCCCTGGTCGTGGTGCTGCTGGTGGAGCTCCTGTTGCAGGGAGAGGACGTGGTGGATCTGTGCCAGATACACGCACAAGTGAAACACCTTCCTCAGGTGCGAGTAGGCGACCGAGCCTGCGGCGGTATTTTGTCGCGCCTAATGAGGCTGTACGAATGTTTAGGCCAGGACAAGTACAGGCGATAGTAGATTGGGTTGCTGACAGTGCCTCGGGTTCCTTCACATTGTCTCCCACCCACTCTTCTGATGAAAGAACAGAGTTGGCACCTGAAACCCATGTCCATCAGTCTTTCACCTCACCCCCTTGCAAATCAGCCAAGCAGTCTGAGCCCCAAATCATGCAGCAGTCTCTTCTGCTTTTCGATGACTCTGTTAGCAGGGTTTCCCAGGGCCATCCACCTAGCCCTGCCCCAGAAGTGGAAGAGATTGAGTGCACCGATGCCCAACCACTTATGTTTCATGATGAGTACATGGGAGGACCATTGCAGTACGTCTCGGATGATGACGAAACACAGGTGCCAACTGCTGCTGCTTTCGCAATTGTGCAGACAGACAAGGAGGGCAGGGGTGAAGACTGGGTGGAAGATGATGTGGAGGACGATGAGGTCCTCGACCCCACATGGAATCAACGTTATGCAGGTGACCAGTGTAGTTTGGAGGAAGAGGCGGTGGTCGCACAGAGCCACCAGCACAGCAGAAGAGGGAGCAGGGTGCAAAAGCGGAGCGTCTGTCAGCTAGACAGTATGTCTGCTACTGCCCAACGCAGCAAGGGACCGAGCACACCAAAGCCAGGTCCAAGGAGTTCCCCAGCGCGGCAGTTCTTCACACAATGTGCTGATGACAAGACACGAGTGGTTTGCACGCTGTGCAATCAGAGCCTGAAGCGAGGCATAAACGTTCTCAACCTGAGCACAACCTGCATGACCAGGCATCTAAGTGCAAAGCACGAGCTGCAGTGGAGTAGACACCTCAAAAACCAAGAAAGGTCTCTGGCTCCTCCTACTTCCTCTTCTGCTGCAGTCTCGGCCTCTTCATCCACCTCTGTAGTGACAGTGGCACCTGCCACCCCGGAAACAGAGGATCTGCCAGCAACACTACCACCTGGGTCACCAACCATCTCCACAATGTCCCATGGAAGCGTTCAGCTCTCTATCTCCCAAACATTTGAGCGGAAGAGGAAGTACCCCCCTAGCCACCCGCGATCCCTGGCCCTGAATGCCAGCATTTCAAAACTCCTGGCCTTTGAAATGCTGTCATTCCGTCTGGTGGAGACGCAGAGTTTTAAAAGCCTGATGGCATTGGCTGTCCCACAGTACGTCGTGCCCAGCCGCCACTATTTTTCCAGGCGAGCCATCCCTTCCCTGCACAACCAAGTGGGGGACAAAATCAGGTGTGCACTGCGCAACGCCATCTGTGGCAAGGTCCACCTAACTACGGATGCGTGGACCAGTAAGCACTGTCAGGGACGTTATATCTCCCTAACAGCACACTGGGTAAATGCAGTGGCGGCTGGGCCTGAGGCAGATAGCAGTTTGGCGCATGTCCTTCCACCACCGAGGATTGCAGGGCGCTTCAGTTTGCCTCCTGTTGCTAACTCCTCCTACTCCGCTTCCTCATCCTCTACCGCCTCCTCATCCGGTCAGCGTAACACCTTCACCACCAACTTCAGCACAGCAAGGGGTAAACGACAGCAGGCAGTTTTAAAACTTTCCTGTTTGGGGGAAAAACCCCACACCGCGCAGGAGTTGTGGAGGGACATGGAACAACAGACCAATGAGTGGTTGCTGTCAGTGAGCCTCAAGCCCGGCCTGGTGGTGTGCGATAATGGGCGAAATCTCGTAGCAGCTCTGGGCCTAGCCGGTTTGACGCACATCCCTTGCCTGGCGCATGTGCTGAACTTGGTGGTCCAGAGGTTCCTTAAAAATTACCCCAATATGCCAGAGCTGCTGCAGAAAGTGCGGGCTGTGTGTGCACACTTTCGGCGTTCTCACCCTGCTGCTGCTCGCCTGTCAGCGCTGCAGCGTAACTTCGGCCTTCCCGCTCACCGCCTCATATGTGACGTGCCCACAAGGTGGAACTCCACCTTGCACATGCTGGCCAGACTGTGCGAGCAGCAGCAGGCGATAGTGGAGTTTCAGCTGCAGCAATCACGCGTGAGTCGCTCTGCGGAACAGCACCACTTCACCACCAATAACTGGGCCTCCATGCGAGACCTGTGTGCCTTGTTGCACTGTTTCGAGTACTCCACCAACATGTCCAGTGCCAATGACGCCGTTCTTAGCGTTACTATCCCAGTTCTATGCCTCCTTGAAAAAACGCTTCGGGCGATGATGGAAGAGGATGTGGCACAGGAGGATGAGGAGGAGGAGGAGGAAGCGGGATCATTTCAAAGGCTTTCAGGGCAGTCTTTCACAAGTGGCTACGAGGGTGGGTTCCTGCACCAACAAACGCCAGGTACACAATTGTCCGGCAGAAAGGGCACAGTTCTGGAGGATGACGAGGTGGAGGAGGAGATGGAGGAGGAGGAGGAGCCATTTTCACAGCAGGGTGGCACCCAGACCAGCTCGTGGCCATCACTGGTGCGTGGCTGGGGGGATACAGAGGACACAGACGATACACCTCCCACAGAGGACAGCTTTTCTTTGCCTCTGGGCAGCCTGGCACACATGAGCGATTACATGCTGCAGTGTTTCCGCTATGACCGCCGAGTTGCCCACATTTTAACTGGTGCTGATTACTGGGTGGCCACCCTGCTGGATCCCCGTTACAAGGACAACGTACCGTCCTTAATTCCCTCACTGGAGCGGGATCGTAAGATGCGCGAGTACAAGCGCACGCTGGTAGACGCGCTGCTGGTCAGCACGCCACAACAACCAGCACCACCAGCTGAGATGGAACGTCTTAGCAGGAGGCAGCATTTCACCAACATGGTTGAGCAGTATGTGTCCACAGGCCTACACTTACTGGATGACGGGTCTGCCCCCTTTAACTTCTGGGTCTCCAAATTGGGCACATGGCCTGAGCTTGCCCTTTATGCCTTGGAGGTGCTGGCCTGCCCTGCAGCCAGTGTATTATCTGAACGTGTATTTAGCACGGCAGGGGGCGTTATCACAGACAAGCGCAGCCGCCTGTCCAGAGCCACTGTGGACAAGCTCACGTTCATTAAAATGAACCAGGCATGGATCCCACAGGACTTGTCCGTACCTTGTGCAGAATAGACATGTATACCGGTGTTGTGACAAAAACTGTCCGGCCATCGGATTGTGTCCGGCCCATACTGCGAAGGGCAGTACAGAGGACAAGGAGATTCACAAAATCTCCGGAGATGAACGGCGCCTGCGCTGTGAGTGCAGGTTCAAGCCCCACCATCCAAGTGGACATACGGTAACACATAGTAACAGGGCCCCTCACGGGCTCGGTTCGATCGCCACGCTTCGGGCATGGCCTCACTTGGCTCGGCTTGAACCACGGATGGTGTGGCCTTCACCTGAACTCACCACGCAGGCACCGTTCGTCTTGGGAGATTTTCGAAATCCCCTTGTCCTACATACTGAGCAAGCGCAGTACAGGTTGGACACTATTTGACGGGGGACAGAATTCGACACATCACCGGCCTTACCCAGCCATTGTTGTATTTTTGAATCAGTGTTGGCTACCTCGTCCTCCTCCACCGCCTCTTCCACCTACACAGCCACATCAACCGCCACCTCAACCTCCTAGTCCATATGGACCTTGTCCTCCTAGGTCAAGATTATTATTTTTTATTTTTATTTTTTTTATGTTATTTTAAGTTATTTCCCTATCCACATTTGTTTGCAGAGCACTTGCCATGCTCTTAACAACATTTTGCTGCCATTTGCAGCCCTCTAGCCCTTTCCATTACCTTTTTAGAGCCTTTTTAGTCCTTTGAAGTCCGGGTCCCCATTGACTTCAATGGGGTTCGGGTCCGGGTTCGGGTTAAAGTTCGGTCCCGAACTCGAACTTTTTTCCGAAGTTCGGCCGAACCCGTTGAACCCGAACATCCAGGTGTCCGCTCAACTCTAGTTTTCAATCTTCCTACTCTGTTTGTTCGTGGCCAGAACTGTGGTAGGAGTGGGAAGTAGGGTTGTCCCGATACCACTTTTTTAAGACCGAGTACAAGTACCGATACTTTTTTTCAAGTACTCGCCGATACCGAATACCGATACTTTTTTTTTAATGTCATGTGACGCATTGATAGATGGCACTGGCTGATGGGCACTAAAAGGTGGCACTGACTGATGGCTGGCAGTGGCACTGATGGATGGGCACTGATAGGTGGCACTGATGAGTGGCACGCACTGATGGCTGGCACTGAAAGATGACACTGATAGGTGGCATGCACTGAAAGATGGCACTGATAGATGGCACGCACTGATGGATGGGCACTGATAGGTGGCACTGATTATGCAGCACTGATGAGTGGCACGCACTGATGGCTGGCACTGAAAGATGGCACTGATAGGTGGCACGCACTGAAAGATGGCACTGATGGCTGGCAGTGGCACTGATGGCTGGCAGTGGCCCTGATGGATGGGCACTGATAGGTGGCACTGATTATGCAGCACTGATGAGTGGCACGCACTGATGGCTGGCACTGAAAGATGGCACTGATAGGTGGCACGCACTGAAAGATGGCACTGATGGCTGGCAGTGGCACTGATGGCTGGCAGTGGCACTGATGGATGGGCACTGATAGGTGGCACTGATTATGCAGCACTGATGAGTGGCACGCACTGATGGCTGGCACTGAAAGATGGCACTGATAGGTGGCACGCACTAAAAGATGGCACTGATAGGTGGCACACACTGAAAGATGGCACTGGTAGGTGGCACACACTGAAAAATGGCACTGATAGATGGCACACACTGATGGCTGGCAGTGGCACTGATGGATAGCTGGTACTGATGGATGGGCACTGACAGATGGCTGGCACTTATGGGCAGGCACTGAAATAAATGACACGAAAGCAACCTAAATAATTTTTTCCTGCCCCTGCAACGCCCATCTTGCTACACCCTGCACTTGGCTACATAAAAGCAGCAGCGGACATCTTGTTACACCTAGCCCAAACTATATGGGCTGGGTGTAACAAGATGTCCGCTGCTGGCTTAATGTGGCCGAGTGCAGGGTGTACCAAGATGGGCGTCGGGACCCGGGATTGGTTAAAGCACTGACAGTGTACACCGGCAACACGGAGCGTCACTTCAGTTACCCAATGTGACGGCTCCGGTCACCGATGGATGATGCGGCTGCCCCCATTCCCCCCCACCCCGCCAGCTTACCTGCTCGCTCGCTCTGCCCGCTGACTCCACCCACGGACTTCCTGTTGCACGCCGCCTCTCTCTCCCCATCACAGGTATCGGATCAGGCATCGGGAGCATTTGCGCGAGTACAAGTACTCACGCAAATGCTCGGTATCGGTCCCGATACCGATACTAGTATCGGTATCGGGACAACCCTAGTGGGAAGGATGTCAGTCTTTTTCATGGACACTGGGCCTCTATGGTTTCTATAGTTGCCCTGAAGACTGGTACTCTTAGGAAAGGGTGAGAAGAGGCTGTACTCACCGTAGGAAAAACTTGGATCGTTCTTGGTCTCTGCAATTTTCCTGATGAATTCACAGAAGAAAGAGAATGGAGGGAAGGAAACCTTGTTCTCTCTTTTGTATGATGACCCTAGTGCAGTCCATTTCTCTTGCAAACCATACGGGAGCTTGGAGACAATTGGGTTTACCCCTCTTGGAGTGTCAAGGTAACTGAGTCCAGGTAGTTTTGGGTCTGTCTTGGCTAGCTGAAGCTCAAGGAGAAGGTCACTCAGTCTCTGGAACTGCTTGTTGTCCTTACCGGATATCTTTGGGAAAGTTTCCAGACGCATGAACAAAGCATTTTCTATAGCTTCTGGACTGCCATAACTTTGCTCTAGTCGCTCCCATGCAGCTGTGAGGCCTGCAGTAGGATTGTCCATGAAAACCGATCTTAATGGCTTAACACGTGCAGCAGATAGAGGACCAAGCCATTTGATCAGCAGATTCAATTCTTGATCAGCTGTAATGCCAATATTGCTGATTGTAGTTCTGAAGGCACATTTCCAACTTCTGTAGTTCTCAGGTTGGTCATCAAAACTTGTAAGACCAGTCTTTGTGAGCTCTCTGCAAAGCATGTACCTCACAAACTCTTCTGTCTCAGTTGTCTCCGCCTTTATGTGAGATGCTGTTGGCTGTATGGTGCTGATTGCGTTATCTTTGACATTGTTGTTAAAGGACACAGGGAAATATGGTGCAGCAGATGCATCCAGGTGAGTTGCTTGCTTGAAGTCAGTTGTTCCAATGGTACGTTGATTCAAGTCTGTACCGATGACTGGAGATTGATGACTTGCTTGAAGCTTGTGCTGATGCTCTGTGACGTATGAAGGCAGGCAAGGTAGGCAGGTAGGAAATGCAGTGGAGTGATTTTGAGTGCAGGAAGTTGCTGGAACCTCTTTAACTTGAAGCTGTGAAGGAGTCTCTATGTAGTCGGGAGCATTGGAGACAATGGAGTGTGCACTGCAGTGGCTTAGGACATAGTCTTTAGTGCGTTTGAGGGGGTCTTCCATATCTGCTATGTTTAGGTTAATGCTGTCTTTCTCACTTACACCTTCGTCTGCACTGATAGCTTGCTGTAGGACCCTTAGCTTTGCCATAGCTGCGTCATGTTTACACTGTTCATTTAAGGTTTCCATTGTTGCTCTTTGACGTGCTGACTGAGCTTCCGACTCTGCTCTCTGAGCTTCCAACTCTGCTCTTTGACGTGCTGACTGTGCTTCCAACTCTGCTCTTTGACGTGCTGACTGCGCTTCCAACTCTGCTCTCTGAGCTTCCAACTCTGCTCTTTTTTCTGCATATGCCACCTGCACTTTGCTGGCTTCCACTTCAGCGCGGGCATTAATAAGTCGCTCACTGAGTGTTGAGTATCTTGAACTATGGGATCTTGATGAGTTTTTAGAACGTCTGGTGGAAACAGATCTGTGAGATGCAGTGTCCTGTAACAGCTTTATTTTTGCTTCTGCCTTTAATCTGGTTTGCTGGATAAAAGTGTCTCTTTCAATATTGAGAGCATTGACGCGCTTTAATTGCATCATCGCATTTTCTGACTTCATGTTTTGTAAGACATTAGTGAATTTGATGCTGGTAAGCTGATAAAGCTCATATGAGGCAGAAAGTTGTTTAATGGCGCCCTCTAGTGTCAGTAGTTCACGTTCAACAGACACTGTATTAGCTTCAGCAAGGATTTTCTCCCAGACTAATTCCAAGCTATTTGACAATTCAGTCCTTGAAGCTTCATAATTCTCCATTACTTTCCAAGTGGGTTTAACTGAGCGTTTGGGTAACTCAGTTTCTTCAGGAACTTGTGAGGAAGGAGATGTGAGTTCACATGCAGAAGCTTGGTCACTCATGATAGCAGACTGACTGTGAAAGCAGGCAGGATCTGTGTGCTGAAATATGACACTGTGCAGATTGTCTCAGGCTATAAGGCTGCCATGTGCTGCTCTGTCCCTTCTGTCTTGCAATGAGGGCAGTAAATCTTGCCTGTTTCAGTACTGACATGCAGAAATCTTGTAATTAGGCTGTGAAACTCAGTTTTTCTACTGTTCTGTCTCAACTACAAAGCGATAAAGTTCATCTCCAGGTTTAAGTAGGCCTTACTCAAGCTGGTTTGATATTCATCCCTTGCATCAATACAGGCAGTTTAACTCAATGAATAAACTCACAGTTAGGACGACAGACGATGAATCCTTTCGAATGTTCCGTTTAATGATGGATATTCATAGATAGAAAAACGTTGCAGTTGTAAGCCACATGTAAGATGTTTAGCATGGAAGATATACAGGAGTAATGACCAGAATCAGGAAGTGGAGGAGATATATAAAGAACTACGGTGAGAGAGAGAGTTCAGCTAGAAAGAAGGGGACAGATCTTAAAGACACAGAGCAAGAATAATCACATAGTGTAACACAACAAGAAATATGCTTTTTGCCTTAAAGCGGAAATCCACCCAAAAGTGGAACTTCCACTTTAAGCACTCCTCACCCCCTTATATGCCACATTTGGCATGTCATTTTTTTTGGGGGGGTGGGGGCTTCGGTAGGAGTGGGACTTCCTGTCCCACTTCCTCCTTCCACCCAGGAACCGCCTCGGCGACTCCTCCTCTCGCCTAAGGCGGCCCCTCCCTCTAGGCGATCTCCTGGGACATGTGACAGGTCCCAGGAGATCGCCTGTCCACTCAGGGAGTGCAGCACCGCTCGCGCATGCGCAGTGCGTGCCCGGCCCTGAAGCAGAAAGCTGTCACGGCCGGGTGCCCGCAAATGTGAATGGAGGCGCCGGCGGAGAGGAGGGGAGAGGAGCGCCGCTCCGGGCGGCCGCATCGCTGGACAGTGGAACAGGTAAGTGTCTGTTTATTAAAAGTCAGCAGCTACACTTTTTGTAGCCGCTGACTTTTAATAAACCTAAAAAGTCTGGAACTCCCCTTTAATATCTATCTTAAATCACATTTCTAATTGCATATTGTACTTATTTGTAGCCTAAATATTGGAATTTGCACTTGAAACTGTAATTTTGAAACTTTACTTTTGGAACTGCCAGTAAAAACTTGGCGGTGCTAGTAAACGTTGTGTGTTGTGTCAGTAAATTTCAATCTGGTAGGTTGGCAACACTATCTCTGTAGGGACCTCAGTTTACAGTCCTCTGTAGAGACCTCAGTGTACACACAGCTGCCACTAGCCGGCCCTCTTCCCTCTCTCCCTCTCTCTCTCTGGGCACACGTAGTATTTGGCAGCTCCCCCCTCAGTCAGATCCGTTAGACACACAGAGGAAAGCAGCACTGAGCTCGGAGCTGGTGGTGAAGAGGAAGCATAAAGTTTAGTGCGGAGTGTGCGCTCTGTGTATGAACTTCTCCTGAGCTGGCCGCTTACTCCAACCTGAGGAAGACATCAACTCTCCGGCTCTGAGGTAAACCTCTCTCCTCACCTCTCACATCATGCCAACCTTCGACGAAGTTCTACAGGAGGCCGGGGAGTTCGGCCCCTACCAGAAGAGGGTATTCATTCTTCTGTGTATGACCGGCATCACCTTCGCCTTCTCCTTCGTCGGTATCGTGTTCCTCGGACAGATGCCGGAGAGACACTGGTGCCGGAGCTCTGAGGTGGTACAAATAAGTAAGAACTGCAGCTGGAGCCCTGAGGAGGAGAGGAACTTCACAGTGCCCAGAGTCCCCGGCCACAAAGAACAGTACATGTGTTATATGTATGACATAGACTGGAAGAATGGCACCTCAGAGCTCAGCTGTACCAACCCTATGTATTCCTTTACCAACCACAGCCTGGACCAGCTGCCAGTCACACAGTGCCAGGAGGGCTGGGTGTATGAGCAGAACAGGACCACCATCATCAGTCAGGTACTGGGCCAGGTCATGGCTTTTGGGTGCTTTTCCAAGTGTTTGTGATGGTTTTATTGTGTTTTTATGGGAAGTGTTAATGTTGCTGGAAGGAGAGCAGGAAAATGCACCAAGAAATGCTTGTACAGTACATGTGTTTTCATGTCATTTTCTATTGGAGTCTATGGAGCTGGAAAGGCACTGTGAGAACTGCATGGATGTGAACTGAACCCTTAGGCTGGGTTCACACTAGTGCGATGCCATTGCTTCAGTGCGCATGTGCCGATACAGGGGCTATCTCCTAAACCGTGCAGGCTTAGGAGATATCCGGGGTAGCTACAGGTAAGCCTTATTATAGGCTTACCTGTAGTCAAACTTGGTTGTAAAGGGTTTACAACCACTTTAACTTAACATACAGCCCAGGTTCACACTGGGCTGCGGGAGTGAAGCCGTCCGAGTTCAGCCGAACTCGCACGATTTCACTCCCACTGGCAGTCCCGATTTCGGCCGCGATTACAGAGACATCTGTGCAGGTTTCTGCACAGATGTCAATGTAAATCGCAGGCCGAAATCGCAAAAAGTAGTACAGAAACGACTTTTTGAAATTGTTGCAGTGCCGCAGATGCAGTGTCACAGACAGTGCCATTGCCGGCAAATGCCGCCGATTTGACATGCGATTTGACATGTCAATCGCATGTCAAATCGCATCAGTGTGAACCAGGGCACTCTCTGCAATAAGTTTGCATGAACATGTTGCGATTTAGATGCGGGGCGAACTCGCTGTGAATTTGCGCCGCATCTAGTGTGAACCGAAACTGAGGCTCAGTTCACACTGGTGCGATGCAGAAAACCCTGCGAATCAAGTGCGGGTTCCCGCATTGCACCTGACTCGCAGGGAGTTCACACTGCTCACCCGCTGCTGGTGTCAATACAAAGTTAATGACACCCCCGGATCGGTTTACAGATCGCAGTGCGAACTGTAACTTTGGACAGAAGTCAGATCGCATGGGTGTGAACACCCATGTGATCCGATTCTGGTGCAGACGAAAAAAAAGGTCCTGCACGAGTTTGGTCGAAATGCGATGCAAATGCAGTTTTTATGGCTGAATTCGTATCGCACAGACATCACATGTGATCTGCACAGCAATGCAGTGCGAATCACATGCAATGTCTGGCATTGCACCAGTGTGAACCGGCCCATAGGGTTACATGGATTGTAGTGCATTTCTGTGGATCTTGAAACACACTAAGCCCCCATTCACATCGGCGCTATTTTACAGGTCAAATCACATGTCAAATCGCAGCATATTACCGGCAATAGGAGCGTCCCAATCGGTGCGACGCCGACTTTGCTGCGCCGCATCGATTTCCAAAAGTAGTTCCTGCACGGCTTTTGGCGACTTCAGGGATGATTTCAATAGACATCTGTGCATGAACTCACACAGATGTCTTTTAAGTCGCCCCCGAAGTCGGACTGAAATGCGGCTTTGAAATTGTGTGAGTTCATGATTTCAACGCCGTGTTAAGTGTAAATGAGGGCTAAGTCCCGGGTTCACACTTGTGTGATGCGGGAACCAGCACCATTCCAGTGCTGGTTCCCGCATCACACCTCACTCACAGGTAGTTCACACTGCTCTCTGCAAACTGCTAATGACACCCCCAATCAGTTCGCACCTCTGCAAACTGCTAATGACACCCCCAATCAGTTCGCAGATCGCTGTGCGAACTGTGAAATCCGACAGGAATTGGATTGCATGGGTGTGAACACCCATGCGATCCAACTCCAGTGCGGACCAAAAAACGGATCCTGCACTATTTTGGTGCAAATTCACATCGCACAGACATCGCATGTGATGTGCACAGCAATGCGGTGCGAGTCACATGCGATGTCTGGCATTGCACTTGTGTGAACCCAGCCTAAAAACCGCATAGATGTGAACCTAGCCTGAGGGGGCACAGAGGCATTGTATACAGTGTGTGAACGAATTTGTATATAAAAAATCCATATCTCCGAACACTGATTCACAGGTATCGGTAGGGCTGGGAAAAAAATCGATTTTAATCTTGAATCGAGTTTTGAGTTCAAATCGATTCAGATTTGAAGAAAATCGATTTTTTTCGATTTTTTTTTTCCTTCAAAGTTTCCGTAGCAGGGCTGCAGGGGGCGTATCCGGAATGGCACTGGGCGGTGTTACCCCAATTACATCTACTCGCCGCAGCCGCCGTGAGTAGATGTAATGTAACACTAACTAACCGCAAGCCGCCGTCTGCCTACCTGATCAGCGTCTCATGCAGACAGACAGCGGCCATTGCAGTGTTCAAAAGCCGCGCCTCCCGAGTCCTCGTCGTCTGTGATAGGCGGAACACTCAATTTCACAGCAGGCAGTGTTCAGCCTATCACGGACATCCTCTCATCCTCGTCTGTGTTATGAGGATGAGCGGATGTCCATGATAGGCGGAACACTGAATGCTGAGAAATTGAGTGTTCCGCCTATCACAGACGAGGAGGAGGCGCGGCTTTTGAATACTGGAATGGCCGCCGGTGTAGCAGTAAAATCTGTATCCCATGAAAATCTGCATCAGGTACGGGCACAGTGATTGAAGCATGGGCACAGTGAAGCACGGGCACAGTGAGGCATTGGGCACAGTGAGGCATGGACACAGTGAGACACAGGCACAGTGAGGCACGGGCATAGTGAGGCACGGGCACAGTGAGGCACGGGCAAAGTTCAATTCAACTAAGAGTAACCTCAAGATTTTTTGTTGTTAGCTAAATCCAAATACAGTATTAATAATTTGGATGTTTAACAATCTTTGTTGCACACTGACTTTGCAGTTAGAGAAAGGGTTTGCCTTTGCAATTTTGTTTGTTGATCCACTTCAATTAATATAATTTTAAAAAAATCGAATCGAATCGTAAATCAAGTTTTTTATAAAAAAATCGCAGATTTTTTTGGGGGGGAAAATCGCCAAGCCCTAGGTATCGGGCACTGCTGAACTCATTGGTGGGGATCTTTTCAAATGCAGCTAAAAGAAGCACATGTGAGCTGGATGTGTGCAAATCTCGTTTGGTTCTTGGCTGTAGAATACTATAGCTGGGAAGAGGTCATAGCAATGTGCTTGAGGTGGACAGAAATACAGAGGTTTCTTTTTAAATTGCTTCCTTATTGAAATATGAAAGATTATGCTCAAGATGGTATCTCTCTACCTGTATTCCATGTTCAAAGCTGCGTTTGTGCATGCTTCTCACACCACTTGCGATCTGTTGCCTGCACTAGATCACATGTGATCCGGTTGCTGTGCGTTTTATAAAGTAGTGCATGCACTACTTTTGGTGTGGTCCAGTGCAATTTGAGCCCCTTTTAAATGAAAGGGCTGGAATACAGGGTGGATAAAAAAAATCAATGATTAAAAAAATAAAAGAAAATCAGATTTTTTAGATTTTTATCAAATTTATTTTAGAAAAATGCTTTTGGGGTAAAAATCTATCTAAAGATAATTTTCTATTTAAGATACATTAATAATTCTGCAATATTTACATTTTTGGGAAACTCATTCAATGAATCCAAGCTCTGCAAGCTGAGATAACATGCACTGCATTGATGCATTCACACAATTTCACAGTAACCATGAGATAAAAGAAAGTTCGGGAATATTCACATTGCAGGAAAGGGGTGGTAAAAACAGGTGATTGTTGTGTTTTTTAATGCCTACCATGGCAGCTGGAGAGGGTATTACACATGCTGCAGCTATGATGCTGAGTTAAGAGGTGGCACCATCCATATAACCCTTGCCTATTGAGGTCAATGGGATCACACCAGTATTTCAATACAAAATCTCTTTAGATTGAGAGGGAAAAAGTAGGATTTTTAAAACAGCTTACCTGTAAAATCCTTTTCTTGGAGTACATCACGGGACACAGAGCAGCATAGTCATTACTATGTGGGTTATATAGAATTACCTTCAGGTGCTGGCACTGGCAACTTCCAAAACAGGAAGTACCCTCCCCTATATAAGCCCCTCCCATCCGGGAGTACCTCAGTTTTGTAGCAAAGCAATACGTGTCCCCAAAAGAGGGGTGGGAGCTCTGTGTCCCGTGATGTACTCCAAGAAAAGGATTTTACAGGTAAGCTGTTTTAAAAATCCTACTTTCTTGTTCATACATCACGGGACACAGAGCAGCATAGTCATTACTATGTGGGACGTCCCAAAGCAATGCCACATGAGGGGGGGGATACACCATACATAAGCTGGGCGCCATCAGGCATGAGGATCTTTTGCGGCCTGCAACACACTGCGCCCAAAGGCGACATCCTCCTGACTTCTAACGTCCACCTGGTAGAACCTAGTAAACGTGTGTACTGAAGACCATGTTGCGGCCTTACAAATTTGCGCCAGGGAGGCCTGGTGATGCACTGCCCATGAAGTTCCAACTGCTCTCGTGGAGTGCGCCCTAACTTTGAACGGAGGCGGTCTACTTCTCAAGCCATAGGCTTGTATTATGACCTGTCGAATCCACTTGGCTAAAGTAGATTTTGATGCTGCCTGACCCTTTCTGGGGCCTTCCGGCAGAACAAACAAAGAATCCGTTCTACGAATCTGAGCAGTGGCTTTTAGATAAGCTTTAACTGCTCTTACTACATCCAAAGAATGCAATAACTTTTCCTCTACCGAGCTTGGTTTGGGGAAAAAAGAAGGAAGAACCACATCCTGGTTCAAGTGAAACCTCGATACCACCTTAGGAAGAAAGGCTGGGTGAGGACGTAATACTACTCTGTCCTTATGGATAACCAGATATGGCTCTTTACAGGACATGGCGGCTAATTCCGACACTCTTCTAGCCGAGCATATGGCTACTAAAAATATCAATTTCCTGGTGAGTAGAACCAAGGAAATGTGCCGCAAAGGTTCAAATGGCTGCTTCTGCAGAACCGACAGAACCAAATTTAGATCCCATGGGCATATGGGAGCCTTAATCGGTGGAATAATACGAGTCACACCTTGCATAAAGGATTTGACAAGTGAATGCATAGCCAGGGGCCTTTGAAATAGTATTGACAAGGCCGAAACCTGGCCCTTGATAGTACTTAAGGCAAACTTCCTGTCTACAGCCCACTGCAGGAAGTCCAGAATTCTGCCTATAACGTACTTACGTGGATGCCATTTTCTGGCCTCGCACCAAGTGATGTACGCCTTCCAAACTCTATAGTAGATCTGCCTGGATACAGGCTTCCTGGCATTGATTATAGTTGATACCACAGAGTTAGAGAGACCTCTCTTCTTTAGGATGTGGGATTCAATAGCCAGGCCGTTAAACTTAGAGTTAGTAAGGAAGGGTGGTATATCGGTCCTTGCGAAAGCAGGTCCGGACGACGTGGAAGGGTCCAAGGACTCCCCACAGACATTTTGATGATCTCCGCGTACCAGGCCCTTCGGGGCCACGCTGGAGCCACCAGGATCACCGGCTTCTTCTCCAACCTGACTCTGCGAAGGAGTCGAGGCAACAATTGTAGTGGAGGGAATGCATATATCAGACTGAACTGATCCCAAGGGAACACCAGAGCATCCGAGCCGCAAGCGAGGGGATCCCTTGTCCGGGAGACAAATCTGTCCACCTTTGCGTTGAATCTGGATGCTAGCAGATCTACATCCGGTGTTCCCCACCGCTGACATATTGCTCGGAAGACCTCGGGATGAAGGGACCATTCCCCTGGGCATAACTGTTGGCGACTCAGAAAGTCCGCCTTCCAATTCTCCACCCCTGGAATGAAGACAGCTGATATACATGGGACATGCTTTTCTGCCCATTCCAGGATGTGACTTACTTCCCTCTGGGCTGCACGACTCCTGGTGCCTCCCTGATGATTGATATATGCCACTGCTGTGGCATTGTCTGATTGAATTCTGACAGGGGACCCTTGGAGTCTGGATGTCCAGGCTACTAGAGCGTACCGGGCTGCTCGTATCTCTAAGAGATTGATGGGCAGGGTTTTTACTACATTTGACCATCTGCCCTGGAGAGACCATTGCTCCAGTACTGCCCCCCAGCCTATAAGGCTGGCATCCGTAGTGACCACCTTCCAAGATATCGGGCTGAAGGGTTTTCCCTTCTGGAGATTCTGGGGGATCAACCACCAGCAGAGACTCTTCCGAACGGAAGGGGACAAAGCCATCGGGAAGTCTAGAGCCTGAACTTTTCCGTTCCAGGCTGACAATATGGCCCTTTGTAAATTCCTTGAGTGGAATTGGGCGTATGGCACAGCTTCGAATGATGCTACCATCTTTCCTAGCAGCCTCATGCACAGGCGTATGGACGGCTGTCTTTTTGCACAAAGCAGACGGACCAAGGCCCTCAAAGAGGATACCTTGTCTAGAGGTAAGAAAATCTTCCTCTGGTCTGAATCCAGCCGTAGCCCTAGATATACCAGGTTTTTCACTGGCTGTAGGGCTGACTTGTCCAGGTTGATGACCCAACCGTGAGATTCTAGATACTTGATTGTATCGACAATTACCACTTCTAGCTTGGCAACTGAGTGGTCCATCAACAACAGGTCGTCTAGGTATGCCATTATCGTTACACCCCGTGTTCTTAGATCGGCCAACAGTGGGGCCAGGATTTTTGTGAACACTCGTGGTGCTGTGGCCAGACCGAATGGTAAGGCTCTGAACTGAAAATGGCGCCCTTCTACTGCAAAGCGTAGGAATTTTTGATGACCTGGAAAGATGGGAACATGCAAGTAAGCATCTTTGATGTCGATCGAGGCTAACCATTCCTCCCCTTGTAGGGCAGCGGTGACCGATCGGATCGACTCCATCCGGAAAGACCGGACGTTTAGAAATTTGTTTAGACTCTTTAGGTCCAATATGGGTCTTATGTCCCCGTTTGGCTTCGGGACTGTGAAAAGGTTTGAGTAGAAACCCAACCCCCACTCTTCCATAGGAACCTCCATAATTACTCCTTGGAGCAATAGTTGTTCTAACGCCAATAGGAGAGACCCTCTTTTCAGAGGGTCTCTTGGCATGCCTGACCACATAAAATGGGACGGAGGAGACTCTTTTAACTCCAACTTGTATCCCAGAGTTACTGCGGAGAGCACCCATCTGTCTTTGATCGTCTCCCGCCAGGTCTCTGCGAACAACTGAAGTCTTCCCCCCACCCGTTTGAGTGGGGGCAGCCCTTCATAGGCTTGACTTGGAGGCTGGTTTAGTACCTCTTCGGATCCAGGGCTTTTTATTACCCTGTGGCTGTCCCTGATTTTTACCTCCTGAGTTTGACCGAGGAGGCCGTCGGAACTGCTTAGTAGCAGACGTCGCAGGGATAGGAGAGGTAGTCCTCTTAAAAGATGGACCCCTAGACCTCTTTTTACTCGGTAAGAGAGTACTTTTACCACTGGAAATCTTCTGGATATACTTATCCAGGTCTTCGCCAAAAAGGCGTTCCCCATGAAATGGGAAGCTAACTAAGAGCTTCTTACAGGGAGCTTCAGCAGACCAGTTTTTGAGCCACAGAAGCCTACGCATATGTACCAAAGACAGCGTGAGGCGGGAGGCCTGATGGATAGAATCCTTGATGGCGTCAACCGCAAAGCATAATGCTCTAGGCAGATCAGCCAGAGCCTTGGCCTGCTGGTCTGGCAAATCCCTCAGGACCATTTTCATTTGATCCTTTAAAGCTTGGCAGACCCCAATAGCTGCCACTGCTGGCTGTGTAACAGCCCCTACTGTGGAAAAAGCAGATTTTAATAAAGATTCCAATTTTTTATCCACTGGATCTTTGAACATTTGAACATTATCTACTGGACATGTCAGTGATTTGTTCACAGAAGAGATGGCTGCATCCACCGTAGGAACATTCCATCTCTGGGTGAACTTTCCCTCCATGGGATAGATCACCGGAAACCTTTTAGGCGGAACAAATAGTTTATCAGGATGTTCCCAGTCCTGGTATATAAGTCCTTCCAATAATGGATGTATTGGAAAGGAGCAATTAACCTGGGGAGCTTTTAGCGACCCCAATGAGGAGACAGCAGTAGTTGATGGTTCAACAAGAGGCATTTTAAATGCAGATCGAACCATGTCAGTTAGGGTCTGGACCCACAATCTTTCAGTCTGTGATGCTGAAAATGGTTCATCTACTGTCGATTCCTCAAAAACAGAGCTAACCTCCTCCTGATCCCCTTCAGGTAGGTCGGTCCCTTCCTGGGACTGTTGCTCTGCCAACAGGCACTCTAATGGAGGTGATGGAGATCTGGCGCGCTTTCTTTCCTGTAGAGAAGAAGCGATCAATGCAGCCAATCTCTGCTCCAATCCCTCCAGAGTTGAGGAAAAAACCTCCTCTGTTATATATGCAGGAGCAGGTGGACTGAGGACAGCCGCAGTACCTGGCACTCCCGGGGGTTCCTTATGGGTATTAACCTCTGATTTCTCAGGGGAGGAGGGTGCAGATGACTGCTCCAGATCCTCAGAGCCCGATGGAGACCCCCTACACTTCCTGAGAGGTATATCTCGGAGTTTTTTAGGCGGCATATTCCTTAGTTCAAAGCTGAGGTATTCCAGCCGCAATACACCCCTTACTGAAATAGTCTAATGCAATTTGCTGCTATGTACATCAGTGGGTGTCTACTAATGCGTCTTTCTGGGGATGCCTGTATCAACCGCCCGCTGTAAGCCCCTATACCATGCTACCAGCTCCTTTTCATGCTCTGTGTCCATAGCAAGCAGCGTGGACTGAGTCCTTTTATCTTGCTGGGACGCCCGCACATGCGCAGAAGCGCTGGGCGCACAGAGCGCGTCATCCGCCAGGCTCCGCCCCCTTTTTTTGAAGCTAAACCTTATAAAAGGAAAGCATGTGTGCGCGCGCGCGCGTGCACGTGTGCGCTCTTGGCGCCATGTAGGGAGAGGAGCCAGGGTCCCTGTTTCACCAGGACTCAGGGATGGAAGGAAACTACTTGGCAGCATGACAGAGGAATGCAGCTTCCCTGATAGAGAGCTCACTCATCTGCCTGGACTTTCACCATGGAAGGAATAGTCCCAAGAAAAAAGACGTTCCACAGCGGCCTCTAGTGGACAAACACAGGTACCGCACCTTTGTCTTTTTTTTTTTTTTTTTTTAAACCTCCTTTATGAAAAAACATTTCCAGGTTTACAGTTTTTTTTAAATTTCCCTTATGAAAAAACATTTCTAGGATTTCTTAGGCATATACAGCTATTAGCGGGAATACCCTTTAGGTAACAGGCAGAAAGACATATTAGGCTTGGGGGTCCCCTCAATAGAACCAAGTTCCTGAGGGGCCCCCACTTACCTTTTCCCCGCCGCAGGACTTTGTTTGGTCCACAGAAGCCCAAACTTCACCTCTCACGGCAGGCATTGTACTAGACCTTCAGGGACCGGGTTCCCAAGGATTCCACTCCCCTGGACCTGTATAGCACCCTGCACAGATAGCCTCTTGGTTTTGGGTATGACCAGAGCTCTGGATCCCAGGGTCCAGCCCTCCTAAGAGAGGCATTACAGGCAAAACCCTGCTCTTCTCTGCAAGGCCCGGGTACCGACCGTTTAGCTATGAAGCTTTTTTTGGTCGGATCCGGAATAGCTTGCTAAGGCCCAGAGAACCTGTACACAAGCCCAGATGAATACATGTTAACCTTGGCCAACACCTTAGACACTGGCAAAAAACTGAGGTACTCCCGGATGGGAGGGGCTTATATAGGGGAGGGTACTTCCTGTTTTGGAAGTTGCCAGTGCCAGCACCTGAAGGTAATTCTATATAACCCACATAGTAATGACTATGCTGCTCTGTGTCCCGTGATGTATGAACAAGAAAGGCATTTAGGAGGCAGTAGAATCCAGTAGTGTCGCTAGGGGGGGGCATGGGTTGCGGGCTGCACCCGGATGCTACAACTACAGGGTGACACCATCCCGAGAGTGAGGAAAGCCCTGGCTGACTTTGGAAGGTTTTTTTTTGTCAGCTTGAAACCCACCTCCAGCGCCGTGGGTGTTCTCCTCCTCTCTGACTCTCATTACGGTGCTGCTGCCTGAGCCTGTCACGATCCATTCCCCCCCGGGCAGCGCGGCTGCACACTATCCTCTCCTCTCCAGCTACCACCCAGGTGTTCCATGTATCTACCGGACCCGAGCTGGTGCGGTGACAGCCGGGGGGGGGGGGCTTGGTGTCGGCTTGCGATGGGGGGGAATGTGCTCCACGGTATTTGTTCTGGAGGGGCTGTACTGATGGAGGGGGTGGTTTGTCCTGGGGGGCTGTACTGATAAAGGGGGGTAGTTTGTCCTGGGGGGGCTGTACTGATGGAGGAGTGGTATGTCCTGGGGGGGGGCTGTACTGATAAAGAGGGGTAGTTTGTTCTGGGGGGGCTGTACTGATAAAGTGGGGTAGTTTGTCCTGGGGGGCTGTACTGATAAAGAGGGGTAGTTTGTCCTGGAAGGCTGTACTGATAAAGGGGGGTAGTTTGTCCTGGGGGGGGCTGTACCGATGGAGGGGGCTGTACTGATAAAGAGGGGTAGTTTGTCCTGGGGGAGGGCTGTACTGATAAAGAGGGGTAGTTTGTCCTGGGGGAGGGCTATACCGATAAAGAGGGGTAGTTTGTCCTGGGGGGCTGTACTGATAAAGAGGGGTAGTTTGTTCTGGGGGGGCTGTACTAGGGCTGGGCGATTTTCCCCCCCAAAAAAAATCTGCGATTTTTTTATAAAAAACTCGATTTACGATTCGATTCGATTTTTTTTTATTTTTTTTATTATATTAATTAAAGTGCATCAACAAACAAAATTGCAAAGGCAAACCCTTTCTCTAACTGCAAAGTCAGTGTGCAACAAAGATTGTTAAACATCCAAATTATTAATACTGTATTTGGATTTAGCTAATAAAACAACAAAAAATCCTGAGGTTACTCTTAGTTGAATTGAACTGTGTCCATGCCTCACTGTGCCCGTGTCTCACTGTGCCCAATGCCTCACTGTGCCCAATGCCTCACTGTGCCCAATGCCTCACTGTGCCCAATGCCTCACTGTGCCCATGCTTCAATCACTGTGCCCATGCTTCAATCACTGTGCCCGTACCTGATGCAGATTTTCATGGTATACGGATTTTACTGCTACACCGGCGGCCATTCTAGTATTCAAAACCCGCGCCTCCTCTTCGTCTGTGATAGGCGGAACACTAAATTTCCCAGCATTCAGTGTTCCGCCTATCATGGTCATCCTCATAACACAGACGAGGATGAGAGGATGTCCGTGATAGGCTGAACACTGCCTGCTGTGAAATTGAGTGTTCCGCCTATCACAGGCGACGAGGACTCGGGAGGCGCGGCTTTTGAACACTGCAATGGCCGCCATCTGTCTGCATGACACGCTGATCAGGTAGGCAGACGGCGGCTGCGACGAGTAGATGTAATTGGGGTAACGCCACTCAGTGCCATTCCGGATACGCCCCCTGCAGCCCTGCTACGGAAACTTTGAAGGAAAAAAAATTAAAAATCGATTTTCTTCAAATCTGAATCGATTTGAACTCAAAACTCGATTCAAGATTAAAATCAATTTTTTTTTCCAGCCCTAGGCTGTACTGATGGAGGGGGTGCTTTGTCCTTGGGGAGGGGTTTGTACTGATGGAGGAGGGTGCTTTGTCCTGGGGGGAGGGGTCTGTACTGATGGAGGAGGGTGGTGGTTTGTACTGAGGGGGGTCTGTACTGATGGAGGGGGGGTCTGTACTAAGTGAAGGGGGGACTATACTTTGTGGAGGGAGGGTCTGTACTGAGGGGGGGACTATACTTGGAAGGGGGTCTGTACTGAAGGAGGGGGGGCGACTATAGTTGGTGGAGGGGGGTTGACACCATGTTTTATCGCACCGGGTGACACCAACCCTAGTGACGCCACTGGTAGGATCACCTCCTGAATGCCTGGAAGCTGCTGCTCTCCTATTTCCTGAAAAGGATAAGTTTGCCTTTCAGGAAAAAATAATGCACATATTTTTGCAGACAAAATGTACTATTTCTTTATTTTATTTCTACAGGAGCCTGCAAAGCATTGCACCTGCAATCAGTAAATTGTGAATGCACTGTAATTGTGAATGCACTGTACACACGATCGGACATTCCGACAACAAAACCGTGGATTTTTTCCCGACAGATTTTCGCTCAAACTTGTCTTGCATACACACGGTCACGCAAATGTTGTCGGAAATTCCGATCGCCAAGAACGCGGTGACGTACAACACTACAAGGAGCCGAGAAAATTGTTCTGAGCATGCGGCAAATTGATTCCGAGCATGCGTAGGATTTTTGTGCGTCGGAATTAGATACACACGGTCGGAATTTCCGACAATAACTTTTGTTGTCGGAAAAATTGAGAACCAGCTCTCAATCATTTGTTGTTAGAAATTCCAACAGCAAATGTCCGATGGAGCCTACACACGGTCGGAATATCCGACCAAACGGTGACATCGAACATTTGTTGTCGGAAATTCTGATCGTGTGTACGCGGCTTAAGGCTCCTGCAGACTTGTCCTCCACCTTTCTGTCTATAAGCTGTATGGGCTTTCAGTTAGAAAGCTGGAGGAAGAGTGAACAGACTCTGGGTGCGCTGATCAGCACAGTAATAGTCCATTGAGAACTACAAGCCATCTGCAGTGGAATGGACGGTAGTTTATTCAGCCCAGGTTCACACTGGGCTACGGGAGTGAAGCCGTGCGAGTTCAGCTGAACTCGCACGAGTTCACTCCCGCTTGTCAGTCCCGATTTCGGCCGCGATTACAGAGACATCTGTGCAGTTTCTGCACAGATGTCAATGTAAATCGTGGGCCGAAATCGCAAAAAGTAGTACAGAAACTACTTTTTGAAATCGGTGCAGCGCCGTATCTGTGGCGTCGCACCGATTAGGACGGTGCCATTGCCGGCAAATGCCGCCAATTTAACGTGTCAAATCGCACCAGTGTGAACCAGGGCTCATTCACAGATCCCTGTGAATGAATGATGTGCCTGTGGTGGAAGCACCGAACAGCACTGCCAGTTTTGAATGGGACAGTGGGTGTTAGGGAGAGACCCTGCCTGCTGTTTTTTGGGGAGGGGGGGGTGGGGTGCTGGTACATGTTACACCCAAAATACAGGTGTAATATGTTCCAAAGGTTAACTCTGATCATGTGAAAAGTGCCTAATGCACAACATTGAACCCCAAAAAATCATGCATGCAGTATTTTCAGTGGTGCATTGCAGCACTGCAACCCAGGTATGTTTCCAGAATGACAGTACAGCATTATACCAATACACATGATTGCAGCACACTGGTTTGAACAGATGTTTGGGATTTCAGTTGTCATTAGGAACAACTGTGCTGATTACAGTTTTAGATTGGGTTCACACTGATACTACACGACAGTCATACGACTATCATCCTACTTTGCTCTGCGATATCAGTCCTACATTGGTCCTACATCCATCTGACTTGAATGAACAGGATACTACTTTGATCCTGACTTTTTGATAGTCTGACTTGTTCTTTGACCAATGAAAACAATCCCAGTGTGAGATAAATTCCTTTCAGGCCGGGATCACACTTGTCCGACAAACACTCCGACATTGGGAGCTCATGTCGCATGACGTGTGAAAATCAATGTTTCCCTATGGGAGCCGTCTTAACTGGTCCGACACATGTCCGACTTTGAAAATGCTCCCTGTACAACTTTGGTCCGACTTTGATCCTACTTCAGCCCATTGACTATCATTGAAGTCAGATCAAAGTCGGACCGCAGTCTTGCATGATCCGACTTTGGCATGCGACTTGTGCTCCACGGCAAATTTTAAATAAAAAACCGGCATGGGTTCCCCTCCAGGAGCATACCAGGCCCTTCGGTCTGGTATGGATTTTAAGGGGAACCCCTACGCCAAAAAAACGGCAGGCCGCAGGAAAAGAGGGGGGGGAAGAGGGGGGGACGAGAGAGCGGCCCTCCCTCCCTCCCACCGTACCAGGTCGCATGCCCTCAACATGGGGGGTTTGGTGCTTTGGGGCAGGGGGGCGACCTGCGGCCCCCCCTCCCCAAAGCACCCTGCCCCCATGTTGATGAGGACAGGGCCTCTTCCCGAAAACCCTGGCCGTTGGTTGTCGGGGTCTGCGGATGGGGGCTTATCGGAATCTGGGAGCCCCCTTTAATAAGGGGGCCCCCAGATCCCTGCCCCCCACCCTATGTGAATGAGTATGGGGTACATCGTACCCCTACTCATTCACCTGGTGGAAAAAAATGTCAATAAAAAAACACTACACAGGTTTTTAAAGTCATTTATTACACAGCTCCGGGGGTCTTCTTCCGACTCCGGCGGTCTCTTCTGACTTCGGGGGTCTTCTTCCGACTCCGGGGGTCTCTTCCGACTTCGGGGGTCTCCGGTGTTGTCTCCGCGCTCTCCGGTTCTTCTCTCGCTCTCCGGTTCTTTCTTCCTTCTTCCTTCTGCCGGGCCTCCGCTATCTTCTTCCAGCTCTTTTGCTAGCGGGGCCCGGTCTTCTCCGTCGCCTTCTTCCCTCTTCTTCTCTCGCTCTCCGGTTCTATCTTCCGTCTGCCGGGCCTCCGCTATCTTCTTCCAGCTCTTTTGCTAGCGGGGCCCGGTCTTCTTCGTCGCCTTCTTCCCTCTTCTCCTCTTCGATGTTGACACGTCGCTTCCTCCCGCTGTAATGCTGGGTATGCGGTGCGCTCCGATTTATATAGGCATCTCATGACGTCACAGTCACATGCTCCGGGTGGCCCCGGAGCATGTGACTGTGACTTCATGGGAGCA